>OU383773.1:30552522-30642522 GCA_910950805.1 Acrocephalus scirpaceus scirpaceus
TTCCTCCCTTTGACGTCACTTTCTATTGGTCCGTTTTTCCCACTTCCAGACTCTGGGCTGGCTCGTGTCTAGGGTCCGCCTCCTGCCTCACAGAGCGTCATGTGATTGGTTGTTACCATGGCCTGGACTCAGGAGATGTTTGGCCACCAGAACTGTCCATCAAGAGGAATCCCTACGGTTCCCCCCTGCCCCTCCCCGTCTTCTTCCCCTTTCTACCCTGCAGTGCCACCCATCCGACACCCACACACTTTGCCTCTACCCGTCCCGAATGTAAACTGCACAACCGAAACAAGAATACCCAAATCAAACTGTACAACCGAAACGAGAAGCAAATCTATTTATAACAGCCCTGTGCAGGGTTCAAGAAAGAGCCAGGAAAAGTCATGGGATTCTGGGTCAGGAACAGAGCCCAAACCTGAGGTAGAGCTGAAGCCAGGCATGACTACCTGCTAGGTCCTCATTGTCCAATGCCATCTGTCAGAGACATTTGTGAATGCTGTATCCTTTTTGTTCCTTTGATGCTTATTTCTAAGGCTCACACTGTTCTGTTAATAACAGGTCTTAAAAATGTTTCTTGTTCCTGTGTAATCACATTTTACAAATTTAATCTCTGGCCATAATTTAAATCCAAACATAAGAAACCCTTATTTTCTTTTTACTGTACTTTGTTTTAGTTGCAAGGAAAACAGTCTACAAAGAGAAATGAAAAAATAGAACATACAATACATAAGCTGCTGACTATTTCTCTGTAATTTGTTAATGAGCAAGAAAAAAAATGGTTTTTATAAGGAGATCCATTAACCACCAAGAAATCACAAAGTATTCCCTTTTATTAAGATCTTTGTGTCAAGAATGAACCTGTTAGCAGAACCCGCCCTGAGGGTTCTTTACATTATACATGCACATGAAAATAAATAAGTATTTGCAATTATTAAAAATTAAAGCAACATCAACAACCTCCCAAAAAACCCAATTAAAAAAACTGGCAGTCCAATGATCATGGTGTACTTAAACATATAATTGAGGATTTAATTAACTAATAACATGCATGTATCATAAAAGACTTAAACTATAACAAGCTAAATGTTGTTATATATTTCAATAAGTCATATGCAATAACATCATGCATCTGTGAGTGTTTGTAGCATATTTATGGCGGGTTTTTGTATTTAACTCTTTATAGGCTGTTTGCAATATTAGGTCAAGTAACAGGGCCTTTGCAGGACTTTATGGTTATTGTCATAGCATTTCAGATTAAGTTTAAAAACTGAAATATTTAAATGTATCAGCATCCTGAAGATGATTTTGAGACTGAAATATCCAGGTCAAGTTTCATGCCAGAATTTATTAGCCTTATTTCAGGATTCTGACATAAACAGAAAAAATGGAGATTCCCATGGATTCCCTTTTGAAAATGTTTATTTGAGATGAAAAACACATTTCTTAAAGCAATGCCTTGTTTTTCTTTCTTTTTTTTTTAATGAAAGATGAAATTTTATTTTAATTTTAAAAGTAAAAGCTAGGCTTTTAAAATTTCCTTTCTTTGCTTGTGACTTTGATTCAATCAAAAAGACATCCAAAGTACTCTTTGTAATATTATTTGTAGAAGTTGTATTTTAGGCTGGGTCATAACTGCTGCATTTATATTCCTACTAGTGTCCAAGAAATGAGGGAGACAAGTGTACTAATTGGAGCTTTCCATTCACTAGCTGATTTCAGCTTGTTCTCAGTTTAGTGATGCTGGCTTCATTTTAGGTTATCTTTTATGCATTTCCCCTTTAGATAAAATGCCATCTTTCTTCTGCTATGACTTCCTTGTTGCTCCACTTATCTTCTTAATGCTGGGCTTTCAAAAAAAGTAAACTGTCCAGTTGATAAGGATGTGTTGATGATTCTGAGAGCTATGAACTTGTGTTGAGTTTGGTTGTAGAATTGTGGAATGCAGCAGCTTCCTTTTCACATTACCCATGTTGTACTTAAAGAAAAATAATTACTTGGATTGTGTATTAGGTGAAATAAAAAACAAAATAGTAAAATGTATAAATGCCTATATATGTATCGTCCTAGTTTTGGAATTGGAAAATATTAAAAAATCATCCTTCTCTCTCAAAAGAACAACTCACCCACCCAACCAACCAACAAAAAGAAACAACAAACAAAGCAAACCCCACAAAACCAAGAAAACCCCAACCCAACAAAATACCAAGCCTTAACATGATAAAAAGGGAGACTACTTTTAACTTGCAAGTGCTAATCTGCCATTATATCATGATTAAAACACTAGAAACAGTTCTAGACTGGAACATAACAATATTGGAAGAACTGTAGCCATGTGAGATACTTAAAAGAACACCATAGATTTCAATCATGTTCCATCATCTCTTACTTCTCTAATTCTGCCACCTTTCCCAGGTTGTTTGGATGAAGTTATCAAATGTCTGCCCTGAGACCTCTAATTAATGCTCATTTAGGGAATTTGTCTGTCTAGGCTTGTTTTAGCCATGTTTCCTAGCCAAAACTTTGGAGGGTGTTTCAATTGTGGTTCAGATGTCACTTGGATAAACACACTTCAGCATCTGGGCAACCTAAATGGATATAGAAATTAATTTATTTTATATATCATCTTCTAGGAAAATTCACTTTGTTAGGTGTTCACACGCCTTCCCAGTTGGTAAAGGAGACTGTAAAAACCTCTGTGTGTGTCCAGACAGTGAGGCAGCATGTATACCAAATTTCCAGGGAATAGGGAGTGCTTTTGGGATCAACATGGCCTTTCTAGTATGCTCCTGTAAGGAGATCCTCAATTGCTGTGGGTTGTGAAGCTTCTGGGTAGAAATCTCAGATGAGTTTTTACAAGTATTATAGCAGCTTTCAGAGCTCCTTAATTTATGCTTTTGATTAAGGCAGTCTGTTATTCTCCAGGCATAAAGGGAGATTGCACTCACCTTTTTCATACTCTCCCAGGACTGGGAGGTGTACTGTGCTTCCATGAGCACAGAAAGGTAGCTTGAGCGGCACATCTGCTGCTGTCAAAATTAAATCAGTATGAATTAGTTTCTCTGACTCTGCAGAGGCAAGCATAAGACTTGTTTTCCAAGCAGCTCCGCTGCCCTGTTCTGGCACCTCAATGTGTTTTTTTTAATGAGGGGCCCAACACTGAACACAGCCCTCAAGACATAGCTTCACCAGTGCCAAGTACAGGGGGACAATCACTGCCCCAGTCCTACTGGCCATGCTATTGCTGACACAGGCTGGGATGCCATTTGCCTTCTTGGCTACCTGGGCACTGCTGGCTTATGTTCACCCACTGCCAAACAGCACCCCCAGGTCTTTTTCTGCTGGGCAGCTTTCCAGCCACTCTGCCCTAGCCTGTAGCACTGCATGGGGCTGTTGTGCAGGATCTGACTCTTCACCTCGTTGAACCTCATCCCATTAGCCTCTGCCCATTGATCCAGTCTATCTAGATCCCCCTGTGGAGCCTTCTTGTCCTCCAGCACTCCTGTCCAACTTGGTGTCATCCACAAACTGTCTGAGGATGCCCTCGATCCCCTCATCCAGATCACTGATATAGATGTTAAACAGGACTGGCCCCAATACTGAACCCTGGGGAACATCACTCTTGACTAGTCATCAGCTAGGTGTAACTCCATTCACCTCTGGGCTCCAGCCAGTTTTTACTCAGGGAACAGTGCAGACATCCAGGCCATCAGCAGCCAGTTTCTTCAGGAGAATGCTGTGGAAGATGGTGACAAAGCCTTTACTAAAATCTAGGTAGACAACATCTACTGGCCTTCCCTCATCCAATATGCAGGTTACCTTGTCACAGAAAGAGATTAGGTTGTCCAAGAAAGACTTGCCTTCCACAAACCTTTGCTGGCTCAGCTGGATTCCCTAATTGTTCTGTATGTGCTTTTTTATTTTATGGAAGCAATTTTGACATACATTATAGGCTGACTTAGCATCCCTGCTGCATGAACCGTCATCCTCATATCTGGTGGTGTGTGTTGTGCTATTGTGTGGCAACACAGAATTCCCTGCATTATCTGGGTTGGGATCCTGTCATTAAGCATGGTTGTGACCCCTAATGAACAACCTCTGCCTCTTGTGGGTAGAAAAAGAGAAAAGAGGTTGCTGTTAGTATTCTGGAAAAGAAAGTAATTCTAACTCTTGGCAATTTCTAATTAGATATGGCACGACGTATTTTATTACTAATTTTGTTTAGCTTTGAAAATTTATGCTGTGCTTTGCAAAATACAACATGACCATCTTTTGCCCATTGCCTTCTAAGGCAGCAGAGGGCTACCATTTCCTCTTATTCTTTTCTGCCACATGGAGGTAAGAAGTGCCAGATCATGTAAGTGCACTTTCAAGAAATGTGATCAATAATAAAAGGTTATTTCCTTATTGCAAAGTGTCTTGTTCTTTGACTTCGAACTCTTGCTACAGGTCTCAGACTAGTTGAGGCACCTCTGTAAAAAGGTCATTATCAAAACTACATAATTCCAGAAGTTATCAGTTCTATTGCAATATAATTTTCTGGATAGAAATAATATATATGTGTATTTACTTCCTACAGCAGCTCAGTAATTTCATTTAAAAGATGTGTAGTACTGTGGAGCCCAAGTCTTTTGTACTATGTAGCACATGCAGTATACAACAAAACTGGGAGCTGCAGTCAGACAGGACAGGCTTTTTTGCAGTCAAAATGATTGTAAGAAAAAAGGGGAACTCATCAGCTTGCACACATGTGTATCAAGAATCTCAGATGATGGTGAATGGGTTTAGAGTTTTTTTAACACCACCTCAGAAGAAAATTTAGCACTTTCATTAATATTAAAAAGACAGTATCAGTAGTTTAAGAATTGTTTTTTTTTCCTTAGCTGTGTTTTATATTTTAATTCAAGGCAAATAATTTTAATATTAACTGCTCATGTGACTTCCTGTGACACATTAAAATTTGTCAGCAGTGTTAAGCTTGTTACATTAACATAGAATTGAAGAGCCACTTACAACATACAGTCCATTATATTATAAGTGTTTCCTTCTTTGTGATTATGTTTTAATATTTCCACTGACTGTCTCTCTAGCTCAAGGAAAGGTAATAGTGCCTTGTTTGCAAAAGTGTTAATATGTAGTTAACCTCTAATTAAAAAAATCCACAAAAAGCAATTTAATTTCATTTGTTAAAAATGAGTTTAGCAATAGATGAAAAGTTTCTCAAATTTTCCTCTCAATTAAAAGAATTAATGAAGCTGAAGCAGAAGAAAAAGTATTTCTATAACCTAAGACATGCATCTAATATTTACATGAAGAAAGATTGTCACTTTATCTTCAAGTGCTAATGTAACGGCAATCAAAAGATAATAGATGCTATGATCATAATGAAAAAAATTTGGCCTATTATAGGCAATGGCATTTTTGCAGTATGATTATTGTACAGATGCTTAATGCAGGGTAAAATATTTTACTGTGACCCCATAAGATAGATACATAGACCACAAACCTTTAAGGATTAAACTATCCAGCTGCATCTCTAACCACATCCTCAGAAAACAGTCTGAACAAGATTATTTAGTTTAAAAAATACATAAATACATATTTATGATTTTGCAAAACTCCTCATCATGGTCCGTCTGCACCATTTGTATTCCCTAAGACCGTTGTTCAACCTTTCTGGCTCTATAAGTTTTGGATAAATTCATACTGGATTTCAACTCTGCCAAAATTTGTTCACTAACTAATTGTTCCTCAAGAATCTTGGGCCCCTCACTACAAGAAAGACATTGAGGAGCAGGAGTGCTTCCAAAAAAGAGCAATGAAGTTGGTGAAATGCCTGGAGTGTCTAATGAGGACTGACTGAGGGTATAGGAGGCACAGAAGATCTTATCACTCTCTACAACTGGTGCAGAGATGGTAGCCAGTTAGAGTTCAGTCTCTTCTGCCAGGCAGCCAGTACTGGGACAAGAGGACATAATTTCAAACTGTGTCAGGGGAGGTTAGGTTGGACATTAGAAGGAATTTCTTCGCAAAAAGGGTGATTAGACATTGAAATAGGCTACCCATGGAGGTGTTGGAGTCAACATCCCTGGTGTTAAGAAGAGACTAGACACAGCACTTAGTGCAGTGGTCTAGTGGACACAGTGCTGTTGGCAAAAGGTTGTATTCAACGATCTCAGATGTCTTTTTCAACCTAATTGATTCTGTGATTCTGTATGGTGATTAGAAACATGGATAAGTGGTGGACTTGGCAGTGTTGGGTAATGGTTAGACTCTATCGTCTTCGAAGTATTTTCCTGTAGGAATCATGAAGGAGGAGGCACCTTGAGGAAGAGGGAATGAGGGAATCATGAAGAAGAGGAATCCTGAGGAGAGAGAATCACTGCTGTGAGGTCAGTCTGGGTCTGCAGTTAGAGCCTGCTGTTGGAACCTGCAGTCATAGTCTAGCTAGGTAAAAGCCTGCATTCAGAGTCTGCAAACTAATACATGCACTCACAGTCTAGCAGGAAATAACCAGCAGCCAGAGGCTGCAAGGGAAACCTACAGCAGGAGCTTGCTGCAGCCAGTCAGAGAATAGTTGGAGTCAAGATGTCTAAGCTGTAAAGAGGAATAAACAAGGACTCTTTTCATGCTGTGATAAACAAGAAAGTCTGTGTCTTGGCTCATTTCTACCCTCTAACAAGAGGGCTGCTGCAACATTTTCCAGCCTAAACTATTCTATGACTGTATGTTTTTAAATCAATTAAACTCATCTAGAGGATATTTTATAATTCATCTTTGAATCATGGTAGAAAATACCCCTATATTACAACAGATTCAAATGGTAGTCTTCCATAAACACTACCCTGAATTCTTAAGAAAAAGCATTCAAATTATTTTAATATTCAAAACAAAGTAGAAGCAGATTTTCTCTAGGTTGGTTTTGTAATTGGCTTTCAGAAATTTCTAATAATATCTCACGAGGAGTAAACTTACTAAAAACTATAGACAGAGAAATTTTTCCACAGGCAGCAGGATGTCGGTTTGCCAAGAAATATATGCTAACATTAAGCAAATAACTGTTGTTCTGTTAGGATCTTCTACATCACCTAGTCCTGTATTAGCTATGGAAGGCAGTCAAACTGTATTGTCCATTTCATTCAGATTAAGAAAAATACTCCTCACTGGAGTAAACATGTCAATCCAGGCTAGCTGAAAAAATCAACAGAAATCAACAAATAATTTGTAGACAAAGAATAAAGCATTGCATAACTTACAGCAAATTATAAACTTACTGTATGTTTAATGATATAAGCCTGCAGAATACATCCCCCATTATAGTTCAAATTTTTTTCTTCTTGTCTCTTGGTCCCTTTCGAACAGACTTCTAAGAAGATCCTAAACAGATTAGGGTGTCAGGATGATTTGAACACTTTTATACACTTGAGTATTTCCTGTAGGAGTTGTGAAGTATCACAGTAAGGCAAAGAGCAGATGTGACATATGAAAGCATGTCAAACTTTTGGACAGAGTTTTGTCAAAAAACATACCTCTTGGGTAGTGAGATTATGCTATTATTAGGATTGAATCTTTAAGACTTTATAGACAAGGAACTGGCCTTTTTAAGTGTGGGTGATTTTACAGGCTCCACATGCAGAAGCTCATGCTCTACCAACATTCTACTCAACAGTTCATTACTGAAAAAAGACACTAGTTCCTTTCTGTTGCAAAGAATAGAACCATATGTATTGGATGATGTGTTGGCAATACAAAATTTATCCTTTGGAATCACCCAAAATCATCTGGATACCTGCGTAAATCAAAGCATGCAGAATTGTGCATGCTTTACTCTGTGGCTGTCCAACACAGCTCAGCTTCAAAGACCTGTGTGGCTTCCCTGCATCCTTCTTCCCCCACCCTTTGTTGTCCTGCACTTCTCCTTTCTTTGCAGTTTAAATAGTGACAGAACGACTAAGTCGTGCAGGTACTGATGAGATCAGGCAGCCTTTCTGCTGTAACAGCTCACACAGCCCTGCTCTTCAGGTTCACTTACTACAGACTCCCATGTTCCTAACATACCTCCTGGTTCTGAGACTTGCTCATTCAGCCAAAATCCCATCTTTGCTGCTGCCACTAGAGGGATCTGTGCAGTTAGCTCCTGTTCCTCTGCCTTGTCTCAAACTGGAAGGCCTAAGCAAGCTTACCTGAATAGTGGTTTAAAAATTTCATTTTTTTGTTTGTTTTCTTTTTTTGTTTGTTGTATTCTTGAGTCTGATAATACAATGTGCATTATTTATAACTTAGTTTCCTGTTAAGTTGGCTTTAAAACATTAGAGCTAAATGATACCTATTCATCAATTATTAAATCTTGATTTGTGCCTGTGGCACCCAGGGTTTCCATCCAAACAGAAACCAGGATTACCTATACTTTGAGGTCAAACAGAACTGCACATTCTTGCCATAACTTTGGTCCCGTCATTACCAAATTACTTCTTAGTTGCTCAAGTATAAAACTAAAAAAAAAAATAATTATATATTTCTATGCATGAACAAATGGCATGAAAATTACTTTTTCAAATGTACATCCTGAGGGAAAAAACCAGAAATTAGCTCTTCATATATGACAGGAAAGGATGAGTGATTTATACACAGTGGCTGTGAAAAGTAGATCTTAGTATTTTTATACTTAGTATATAACAAGATGTGCAGTTCAAGTCAGGGGACTTTTTAAATTTAAAAAAATATTTAAAGATCCTTTTTTGATATATGATTGAAAGGGAATTTTAGAGTTTTGGTTTTTTCTAGCTGACAATCAAATTAAACAGAGAAAAGAGTTAAAAATTTAAAAATGATAAAAATGTTTTTGAAGTTGCCAGAGAGCACTTCAGCTACCACTGCTGCAGTGGGAACATTGTTTGAGGAAGCTGGTAAGGGCAGAAAAACTGCAACATTTCCTTGTTTGAAACTTCTTGTAGGTGACTGAAAATAATTACATTGGATTGCAGCCTCAGTCCAGTTCTTAGTGGACAAGTGTCCATGTCACAAAATCCACCATTGCAATTGGCAATAGTTGGCAGGCTCAGCAGAGAAGTCAAGGATTGAATGAGCATGGAAATTAAACTATTCTCCTGCCCCTAATTGTGGTCCTTTCAAGTCATCATTGAGGAACATTGTTTGGGAAAAGTTGCACAGCCGTTGGCAATACTAAACATGCTCTGTGGATAAACACCGAATTTCCATCTCTGCCACATAAGGTCTTATTCTGGCACATTTTGAAGCCTTAAAAATCACACTGGGGTGGGGGAGTGGAGGGGAAGACACTTCTTTTTTCCCCTGTCATAGAAGAAATATTTTCTTAAAAAAACCAAAACCTACAGTTGAAATTAACAATATAGTGCTTCTTCCAAAATACTATCCTGTATTCATACATATTGATTAAAACAATAGAGGTGTGGTAGTGTTTATTTTTTTAATGAATCCAGTCTTATTATTTTTTGTTCATTATGTATTTTGGTATAAAAGTGATCACATTGTTTAAGTGGATTACCTAAGTAACCTTCTTTGGATACAGCACTGGTTGCCTAATCAATACACTAGGGCCACTTGTGCTCAAGGACAAGGCTGGAGCCAGGAGACTATGGGAATCAGACACTCCCATTGGTTTCTAATGGATTTCAATGGGAACTTCTGCTCAACACCTGATCATAAAAGTTTTTTTAGTCTAATTTTAATTGGAACTGGATATAAAAATCCAAAACATGTGAGCACTATCAGCTTGTTTTTCCTTCCACAGATACAATAATATTTTTCTACTGTATTTCAAAATGAGTTTACAGGTAAATAACATATGTCAACTTCCTGCCCACTCAACAATTACAATAGCTTCTACTCTTTTGAGACTGATGACTTTTCTTTTCAGTGAAGAGTAAGAGGCAAATAATATGGCTTTTCTTAATATTGGCCTATTTTAGTGGATTTCAGCTTGGGTGATTGTAACGACTGATGCACGGACTCAGACTGGCAGGGAATCTGAATTGTTTATTCAAAGAAACGAGTTGGTTTTATACACTTTCTCAAGGCACAGTATTTCCTTACATGGTAATTCTTACTACCTGACCTATCTCATGTTGCCATATCAGCAACATGCTTTCTAAATGTCCTTCTATGGTATGACCACACGCTGTTCACCTGTTAGTCAGCTTCTGGCAGGCTCGTCTAGGTAGGGGTCTGCCGTGTGACACCTCCTCACCCCAAGGTCAGGCAGAGACAGCATCTCTGTGCTACCATGTGCTTCTCTGTGCTGCCATGTGCTCCTTTGTGCTGCCATGTGCTTCTGCAGGCGTGTCCCACAGACCACAGCTCAACTCCATCCCGTCTCTTCCCACAGGTGACTAGCCTCCAGGAATGACTTTTAGGATGAACCTCAATAGGAGACACATCTCTAAAGAAATTACCTAAAAGACTCTATTTTACTAGGTACCTCAGCTTTATGTATGATTAATATTTTAGCGATGGTTAGTATCAGACTATTTAGGTAACGGTGGTCTAGACCAAGAGGTAAATATTCCATGGTTGTTTGGGTTTGGTTTGCAATTTTTAATGTTGTTCAAAAGCCAATAAACACACAGGTTGTACCCATGGCAGTAATAAGCATATATTCACTGCTCTGCTTTGGAAGTGTGATTTTGTGTGATTATTTACTGGGCATGTGAGACCACATTTTTATAATGTTTTGTTCATATATAACAGAATAATTAAATTTCTATTCTGCTTCTTTTAATGAGAAGATAATACATAAGAATTTTGCAAGTGACTTTGCAACTTTTATTGACAACAGGTTTGTCAGTACTTGTGACATAGAAACCTGAAGCAAAACACTAAATGGAAATACAATGTCAAATGTCATTTTTGGTTTTGATAATGAATGATTTCTTGCCTCTTGTTAGTTACCAGTTGTATAATCTGGCATATGACTTCTGAGTTTCATGCATGGTCTGAAAAGTTTTCTAAGATAAACCATCAGACAGAAGGTTATTTCAAAGGCTTCCTGGGTAAGTCTACATGTCTTAGTAAACTTCAGTGACATGCCTCCATGAAACTTTGGCTAATTCAGCTTCCAGCACTCTTGACTGCAGGTTCACTTTTACCATTGAGAGAGAGTCAATGTAAAAGAACGGTAGACTTTCTGAGATCAACTGGAATTCAGTGCTAAATCCCCCACGAGACCCTGTTCTTCCTTAAGATTTCCAACATGCTGCAGCAACTGTCCTCCTGTAGCACAGCCAAGGGCCCAAAGGCATAGAGCAGCTACCTTTCCCAAAACATCTGTGAATGATCCACAGATCTTCAAACCAACCAGACCAATGTTTCCACCACTGAGTACTAACAAGGTATACTCAGTTAATTGGTGTTAAACCACATAGTTATGGTAGTTTAGTGTAGCTGACTACTATTATATTCTGATACCTGATTTTGTGTTTATTCTTTCCCTTGTTTGTCCTTTTGACTTGTCATATGACCACTGAAGTTTTAATAATTATGCCCTGATGCACAGGGTTTGGTGCCTGCTTCCACTGTGCATTGAGTTGTTTGGGTAGGGGAAAAGTTGCCTCTTCTATGTTGTATCTCAATAAATATTTTTGAGAAGCACACATTTTTCATCCATATAAAGAAAGTTGTATTCATGTTCATGTTTGAGAGCTAAATAGAGGCTTGAGGAAGATGAGAAGGAACTGTGATTTGAAAAACAAAGGCACAACTCTTCAGCCTTTTTTCAACTGCAGTACAGCTATTTTCTTGACCTTTGCTGATGTAGATGGCTTTGGGCAATTTTTAGGTCTTTGCTCTGTTCTTGTCATTGCTCAAAGTTTAAATAATCTGGCAATAAAGTTTTAAAATTGTTTTAATTGTCTCTTATTCTACTTGAGGGAGTAGTAATTGGAAGATTGAAAAGTTTAAAAGTTCTGTAGCAGAAAGAATTCTCTCAAAAGATTGATAACAGAAGAGAAATTTCTTACACAATTTTATCTGTATGGTAATGACTGAATATGGTGCTAAACTGACAGTACAAACACAGTTCTTTGTGGATCCAAATAGACACCACAAAATACTGTTCTCAAACTTGGTCCTAATCAGCACTTTTCATAAATGACCCTTCCATGAACTTCTCTTTTTCAACTGCTCTTTATCATCATTTCTTGCTTTGGTCTCAGTTTGACTACATCTGATATTTTTGTTCAGTAAAGAGGTAAACTTTTTACTATACTCCATTTTCTATAATTTATTGTCCTCTTGTACTCCATCTGACAAGGCCAGGATGTTAATTAACAGACCCCTGCTTGTTTGTCACTTTTCTTTTGTCTGATGATACTTTGAGAATCCTGTCTGCATGAAATCAAATTTCTGAAATACTCATTAAAGAAGAACTCTGCCTCCACCCAAAGAGATATTTCAGTGAAACCCCTCAGTGAGATCAGATATAGTATTTGCTAAGGTTTTAGGATAGAAATTAACATTTATTTTCTGATTCTAATTTTCTAAAGCCATGTATTTATTAGAATACCAACAAAATGAATCATGTATTTCTTTAATTTAATCTTTTTGCAAGAAGCAGTTGAATTTTATTCATGATACTCCACCCACACACATTGGATGTCACCCATTCATGAATTTCTTTTTTCTCCCAAATGTAGTAGGAACTGCTGCATCTCAACAATTTCTATGTGCTCCTTATCTCAGAAAATTGGTGATTGTCTATAGCACCATGAAGTTACTGCTGGCAAATGATAGCAATTTAATTTGTAACCTATAAACACATATATTGCACAGTGTAAGTGCCTTGGCTCTTATGTCTTTTTAAACATTTGTTGCTCTAAGCAACAACCATATTAACAGTGTTGTTCCTTCACTTATATTTCTGTTTCTGTCATCTATTAATAATCATGTCCATTCAGACAGACTTATACTCATTCATGATTTCAGTAATATAAAATTAAATGGTCATAAAATACAATAAAATAGGATGAAAATAATAGTTCTTTGAGGTCTACATGGTTCACTCTATGAATAATAAGAAAACTTAATGATGGTTGATGAAATATGCTAAGGAAGCTAGAAATTGAAGTGTCAATCAATTGTGAGATATTAATAATAATTAGGCACCTAAATTCCTTGAATATTCCTCATTAAATTTGGGAAGTTTAGTGGTAATATTTAAAATCAGTTCACTTAGAAACTGTAAATATTAAATTCTAAAAAAGTTTTTCTCTTCATAAAACAAATATTTCCTGATATAATTTACATCTATTTTATAGAATCACTCTTTTATTTGTTTCAGTCTACCTATTAAAAAGATGTTAAATCTCTGATTAAAGAACTTGTACAGGTTTAGAATTTAACAACCGGGCAGAAACACCAAATAATGTAGTGGTTTCATGTTTGCTGAATTTTGTTTGCTAAATTTAGTGTAGTGGTCTAAATTTTTTTTTTTTTTGCTGTGAAATATGATTATGAGAACAGGAGGCAAAACAGGCTTAACTTAAAGATAAAAACAGATTTATTAACACAAAGAGAAAAGAAAAACAAAGAGAATCAAAATGAAACTTTCAAAACACTCCTCTCCCCCGCCCCCAAGTGTTCACTTTTCTTACAAACAACGTAAAGAGGCAAAACTCAGAGCCTCAGGTCAGTACCACTAAAAAAATAGTCCTTCATTCAGTCTTTGAGAGACTGAAGTATCTCCCTGATGTGTTCGGTTAACTTTCCACAAGAGAAACAGTCTGTCTGTGGCTTCTAGCTCCTACAAAAGCAGCCCACCTGAACTTCTGCAGTTGTAGTCCTCCCAGTCATGTAGCTTTCCCATGACTACATATTGGGCCGTAGATTCACAGTGGGGTTTCACTGTTTAAAAATGCACAACTCCACAAGCAAAGGATTTCTCATTTTAAGGAACAGAGATAGCTTCTCAATTCTTCACAGATGCAGAGGGCTTCTTCTCATCTCTCTCTGTTCAAGCACCTTATAGGATCACTAGGTTACAGTTTCTAATTCAACATTAATCAATCAACTAATTCAATTCAATCACTCAGCAAATCACAGATACCTTTGCTTAAAATCCACAAAGCATCTTCCCAATTTATATTGTCTACAATTTAAAGGAAAATTCTAGCATATTCAAATTGCAGTCTGTTACCACAACTCAGAGGAGGTTTTTCAGCCTAAAGCTAAGGCAACTTGTCATCTCTCCCACTTAAGAAGTCACTCTTCTTTTCCTGACTTTGATATCTTCATATTGTCTCTCCACCTCTCTTTAATTCAGCCTTTTCTCGCTCTCTGAAGAGTTTTAAAAAGTCTCAATCTGTGTCAGGAAACGGTTAACATTCTTGCCAAGCCTGCAGATGGTCATGTGGTCTCTGCCCGGCAGGAGCTGAAAAATCTCAAAGCCATGCAGTGAAAAAAAATTTCAGAAATGGCAGCAAAAGATCTCTGTGTAGCTGGGCTTCCTTCCCCCCCACCCCTAGGACTCATAGGGGTCGGCAGGACCCAGCATGGGCCTCGTGCTACTTCTAGAGGGGGGGAGGCCCGGGGGACATCTCTGTCGGCCTGGTCAGCTGCATGGGGCACGCCTTAGGGTCGGCTAGATGGCTTCCCCTTCCATGGCAGCAGCTGAGGAGGGAAGGCGTTCAGCTGGCCAGGCCACTCCCCGTGACAATGGCTCCCGTAGACCCGGGCCCGGCCCCGCAGGGAGGGAGCCAGGACTGACCTCTGACCTCTATCGAGGCTAGGAGTAAAGAGGGCTGTCCGGACAAAGTCTCAGCTTATATGAGTATTGCCCAAAAAGTCTTATTAGTTTCTCAGTGGTCAAACCACATGCCAATAGCTAAGAGCTGGTCTCTGATAGGTCCCTGCCCCCCTCTAAAACAATTCCAAGGTCCTGACAGGGAAGTATTCTAAATTCTTCAACTAAAAACTAAATGGTGTTAACCCATAACAGAAATCAATATTCAAAATAGGCAGATAAATAATTCTAGAAGCTTCTTATGGTTATTGACTGAAAAGAACAGAACTGATATAACACAGAGTTGTATGAGCCACTCAGTTATTATTATTGTTATTGTACTGTTCAAAACCCATGTTAAGCACTTACCTTGTTATCTGTAACCTTGCTGTACCCCATTTTCCCCTGATACCCAAGTTATATGGCCTTCTTCCCAAGTCCCTCCCTTCCCCTTCTGGGTTAAGCCTCTGTTACTCCCTGCCAGCCTGTCTGTCAAGATCTCAAGACACCACCCAGATGCAAATGAACCCGACCAATAGAGAGAAGACACCCAGCATGCTCAGCTCCACAGAAAGGTTGCCATGACTTAGAAAGAAGTTGACCAGAGAAGCACCCCTAGAGCGAGCCCAAGTTCTTTGAGTTCCTGGGAACCCCCGTGAGGGCGAACTCCCGGCCCTGCAGCATAGCAGCAGGAACGACGCAGACCTCCTCCTCGGTGGTGTCCCCAGGCGTCAGAAGAGAGCAACAGAGGCAGCGAGCAACCCCCTCCGAGCATCCCCAATTTTAATAAAGGCATAAAAAGGAGTAAAAACGATCTCCTGCCCTGTTTATTTTTAACATTGACCAGTATAATAGACATGTTTGCAGTCTTTGAAATGAAAATGGCATGTATTCCCAAGTAACACCAGATTGCACAAAGGATATATAAACACTAAAGCACCCAATTAATCTGAAAAAACACAATTTTGTTTACAGTCCTATCATTCAAAGCTTAAAATATTGATATTATGTATGGCAAAGAAATTATTTGCAAAGTGGAGAATGTTTTTGTTCTGATCATTCTCATTTCTTTGCTTAACTTCCTAAAGATTTTTGCTTTATAATAGAGTTTCATATTTGACTTCTTCAGACTTGGCAACTTCTGTCAAAAATCAGAAAAGCCACTGACTTGTCAACAAGACATTTTGAAAGCGCTTGCATAATTAGTGTCAGCAGAACCAAACTGGTAAAGAACAGTGGTAGGGAACTTGTATATGTTTAAGATTTCTGAATCTTAGTCCTGTACATTGACCAGGTCGTACTGAGACCATGTCATCCATTATATAGTCCTCTGCATTATTTTGAGTACCTCAGATATCATGCATGCTACCATGAGGTTAGTCAACTGCCTATTGTTGTGAACATCAACTTTTCAGCATCATTTACTCTGCAGCTTCCTTGATGGAGTTTCTGCAGATTGTGATGATTTGCAGCTTCACTGTGGTGTTTATGGGCTCAATAAAGAAAAGTTCTAAAAAGATTATGGGCACTGAAAAAGGAAATACAACCTTTTCTTCAGGAGCACAGAGCAGAACAGACTAAACATTTTTTAAATTTCTTGCCTGCCACAAACAGATGATGATTACCCACAGACATTCTTACTTATTTTATACCCTCAACAAAAGTCTTTAGGGCTTGAATAAAAAATTCAGATATATAACAAGCCATCTTCTCTTTACACAAGAAGTTGATGCTTTGTGGCAAGATCTTGGAAGACAGGGAATGTCTTATTTTCAAACTTTAAAGAGCAGCAAGACATAGAAGTAGCTGATATTTAGGCCTGGGTTCCACTAGAGATATCAGTGAGCTAATGCACATTTCAGATGTTCCTTTATTCTGCACATGGGCTCCAAGTGATACTTGCCTGGTGTTAGCTGCAACTGGAAAGATAGATCAGAGAAGGACTTAAAAACTTATCCTGCTGCAGATGCAGCTGCTTTCAGGTGATTTGGAATCTAAATTGAAGTTGCTTGTAGAAGTGTGACTGTGTAAGTATCTTGCACCTTACTTTCAAGTAGTTACATATTTTACCGAAAAATGATCCAACTTTATATAGCCTCTTTTGAGATTTAACTAATCAAAGCAGTTACGGGAAAGTACAATAGCTAGATTTACCTCCTGCACATCCCAGTTTTGTTAGTCTCTTCCTTTGTGCTGCATTTATGATATGTAGTGACATGGAAAAAGGAAATCTCAGTTTCAACCTTCCATTCCACAATGATTGGGAAAAGGGAAAATTTACTCTAATTTTGAACTGAGTTGTTGTAATGTATTTTTGAGATAAGTGAAAATCAAAAGTGTTTCTGCAGAATATGTTTTATATATTTAAATGGATCAAGTTATTAATAAGATTTTTTGCTAAGTTACAATGAGTTTCATAAGTTATGATGTGATTTGAATTGCCAGCACATTCATGAAGGGTCTATGGTCCCTTTGCAAAAGGTCATGAGTATATTAAAAGTTTTAAGTGGAAAGCTCTCAGTTACCTATATCTTCTTGAATCAGACATAGCAGGGAGAGCTACAGGAAAGGTGGTGGGATCAAGGTATCCCTCTCCCCAAAAACCCCTACCTGCTGTGTCTGTCAGAACAGTATAAATATACACAGTTGGAGAAAGATCTTGGGAATCTGTTTGAACAGAAATGTCTTTATCTTGGGTTATGTAACAAAAAAAAATGTATTCTATTTCATCTGTTGAAAGCAGTTGAGATGTTTTTTCTTTATCTCTTGTAACTCCAGGGAGAGGGGGGTGAATGCCTTGTGACACTGGGCCAGCCATTAAGGCCAGGTGAGGCAGCCTTTCTTATCCTTTTCACCACCTGTCCATCCTCCAGGGGGATATCTTCTGATAATGGGCCATTAAGCCTCGCCAATGACATGACACATTTTATCATCCCATTGTGAGGTGCTCCACTTGGGGGGCGAGATGGGGAGCAAATCGATCCTACCTAGATAAAAACTGAGACTCAGGAACACGAAGCATCCAGGTTTTTTTTCCCCACTGGAGGAAGACTGGACCCATCTCGCCACCACTGGACTTTTCTACAGGACATCTCTACTCCACAGAACCACATCTGTTACTCCAGAAGGATTTATTTGGACTGCTTCCAACGCCCTGACCAACAGGGTGTCAGGTCATATCCCTGACCCTGTCAGGGTTTCTTCCAGGACTTTTGTTTGCTTGTTTGCTTGTTTGTTTGTACTACTACATTTGTATTTTCTTTTTTTTTATATATACCTAGTAAAGAAGTGTTACTCCTATTCCCATATCTTTGCCTGAAGGCCCCCAGTTGCAAAAATTATAATAATTTGGCAGGGAGGGGGTTTACATTCTCTGCTCCAAGAGAAGCTCTAGCTTTTCCCTGGCAGACAAATGTCTTTCAAAACCTAGACCGTCTTAAATCAACAGTCTGAAGAGTTGTTGTGCTTTCCATTCTCACTGAGATCCAAAGATATGGCCCCAAGACATTGCTGTATTTGCAATCCTTCAGCTTCCAGAGGCTGCTTTCGATCCATGAGTCAAAAAGCAGGCATACCTACAAAATTTCTGACAGAGCACTGGAAGCAGCAGCTGTCTGGGACTGTCATCTCTGTAATAAACTAGTTCTTAGCACTTACTTTAAGACTCATTATTTTCTTCTGCAATTACAAAATGGCAAGAGTTTTATATACCAGAGTCAGCAGAAACAGATGTTATTGATGTACTATGGGTGATACACTTTAAATCACTGGTTTTTAATCCATTTAACTAAAACTATATTAAAACTATACTGATGCTCCTCACTTGTTTTTTCCTCAGACTCCAGATTTTGGCAGGTTCTTCCAATCTTTCTTTGAAAATGATGCTTTTGATTTTTTTACTTTAATATTCCATGCTGGTTCATTATTATATTGCTTCTAGAGTCATGTTTTCACCCAGTTAGATGAACTCTGTGCTCATAGGTGAGTTAAACTCATGAAACCATTAAGGTATTTTCTAAAAACATTCCTTACAGTGTTAGCCTCAATTCCCTTTTTTTCATTGCATTTTTATCATTACTTTAAAAAAAAAAAAGTCTTTACATGTATCTCCAGATCAGGAGACTGCATTGCTCATGTGGTGTCAATGTATATGACACTTACCAAAGATGTCCTTTAGCAAAATGCTGCATCATGGCTTTGTATCATGGCACAGCGATGCAATGCCATAGGAGCCAGGAAAATGTCAGACTTGTCATGCTGTTTCTGGTTTATGCAGTTCTAATGTTTGTTTAAACCGTAAGGTTTAATCTAGTGTCAGCGACTGCAGAAGGATGCACTTAATTGGCATCCTAGAAAGATGACATGCACATTTTAAGTAGGATGATTGCTGGGGACACATTCCCAGCAGTACATATCAGTTACTCTGGATAAGAGACACACCTACTTGGTTGAACTGACATGTCTGTTGCTGTCTGGGGCATTGCTTCTCCAGGGCTTTTCACAGGCTAGTTTGCACATGCCCGCTGCTGAGAGAAAAGGTAGCAACAGCTACTGGGTGTGTGTGCTGCCAGACATGCTCTTTGGGAGCATTTCTACTTGCCAACGAGCATTTGGTGGCAGATTTCAGTGGGAGGAGTTCCTATGGAAACAAAACGGATATTTGGTCTCTCCAGCTTGCTCATTCAGTTTGCATTAAGTTCAGGTGGTTTAAACTTAAACTCTTAATAATGCCAGCCCCTATCTCTAAATCTACTCATAGTAGATTATGGGTGTGAAACAATATTCTTGCAAATTCATACTATCTTTTTTATTTTGCAAGGTACAACCACTTGTTTCCTTGTTGCTTCATTCTGAGAACTAATTTGGTCCTAATTTGTTGCTTTTAAATATTCTGGTGATTAACTTTTTAAAAACAATATGTATCCAGGATTGTAGCCACCTATTAATTTCAGCAATGACAGGACAGAAAAAAATATTTTTCAGCCACCACATAATAAGTATTAAATATGACTCTTCTTTCTTGAGATATTCAGAATGCAGAGTCAAAAAAAGTTTTTAAAAAATAACCACTTATCAATTAAATATAGTGAAGGTCAGAAGCAAGATCTTTTGTTTGTTTGTTTATTTAGGAGGTTAAGAAAAAGATTAGAATACATGGTAAGTAACAATAATTAAGAAGGGTAGAGATAATTATTTGCCCTATATTTTATATATATGGTGTCTAATTACATAGTTTTACTATATCATTTATTAATATTAATAAAGTAATTATTGAAGTAATGTGTCACATTGTGATAATATAATCCTTTGCTCCACAGATGTTTCTGTTAGGTGTCTGCAGATCAGTTCACATCACACGATATTAATATGATATACAGGACGTGTTCTTTCAAAACAAGAAGAAAAAGTGTTAAAAAATAATGGTTGCTTATTTTGTTCTTTCATTTACTTAACAGATTGAAGAAGTGTGTCAGGTTTGTTTTGAGATTTTTTTTCCCCAGGAAGATTGAATGTGAATCTAGCATGCAGATGGCATGTAATTGCATTTCCTGCATTGTTACTATAAGGGTTTCATTACTTTTTCACAGCAATGAACTGAGATTTAGTCACCTAAGGCTAGCATTTGCTGGTAAAATGCTTGTATCTAGTGGTCTTGCTCAACGGTCAGGGAGCTTACCCCTTGCATCACGCACTTCTTCCATTATTGCTGTACCATATATTCTTTACAAATCTAAGCAGAAGAATCATAAGCACTAAATTTACCTGGGACTAAGCTGAAGAACTCCAGACAGTTACAAAAAAATAAAACACATTAATACTTCTCTTGCTGTCTTGCCTTGGGAGATTTCTTTTGCCTCTCTGTTTTGCCCAAGACAAGTAGTTATCAAACTGAACTTCTACAGTGCAAATTAGGGTCATCCCTTTTTTGAGAATGCACTTGCTCATTCTGGCTGCTTGTGAAACGAGCTATGAAATTTGCTTCATCTCCCCTAATGTTTACACAGGCGAGAAAGATTTTCCCACATTTGTGTGTATCTATGATTGAACTACAAATGACATTGTACTTCTCTAACATTAACCCCTTAATCTAGTACATTTCTGCAAATAACCACCTGTAGTCAATTCTTTTTTCATAAGCCTTATCTGTTGTTACAGTATATAATCTGTGAGAATGCCCTAATTTTTATCATTCTCTAAGCCTGTCATCACGGCTGAGACAAGCCTTATCCCTCTGAGCAGATGAGATTAGTCGATCATGTTGAAATCAGAAGAGGGATTATAATGCTTGTAATACAGAGTCAAATTAAATGCATTTTGTTTGTACATCAGAAGATCTTGTTGCTAAGGCTTTGGTGTCTTCTGATGACTGCATAAATTGCCAATAAAACATATGAAGGATGGGTATGGGAATGAAAAGTCAAGCCAAGCAAAAAGCAGAAACAAAAAAAATATTTGGTTTATTTAGCCTGGTAAACTAAAGACTTAACTGTTCTGATGTCACAACCAACAACAGGGTTGGCATCTTTCACCAAAGACACATGGTGATCTACACTGCAAGTTATTAATGTTAACTTATCTTTGATCAGCTCTAAGGACATCATCTCTTCTGAGCAACCTCTTGTCTCTTTGTATTTATCCTTTTTTAGGCAGGTTGCCTTTGCCCTGACTGTTTTGTCAGTATGCAGCATAAATACAGGGTATTTTTGGGCTGTGATGCATAAGAAAGAAGATACATATACATCAGAATATATAAATCATCTATATATTTGAAATAAAGCCATAAAATCATGAATCAGCAGGTCAAGTAATTTCTTCTGCTGCCCACCTGGTGCTTCTGTCATACCAGAGTGACACAACAACTACATCTATTCTTAGAGAATAAAATTTATATAGAAGCACACTTCCCAGTAATAGCAACCATTTTTTATTTTGATTCCCCTGGATGGACATTCAAAATCTGGGACACTTAGCTCAGCCTTCTCTGGATTGTCTGAAACACATGATTCAAAAAATTAAGATGAAAATATCAAGCGAACAAGATTACTTGTTCCAAATCCCATTCACAAGTTTGAAAGGAAAAGTATTATCAAAAACCTTGAGGAAAACTGAATGTAAGAAATAGGTGGGAAGTATGCATGTGGTATGAGCATGTCTTCCCTTCTTAGCCTTGTGGTATAAGAATGGTCTATCATTTGGCTTCTAGGTAGAGACAAGATCTAATTCAGTGGAATTATACTCAATTCAGAAAGGACAATTGAATCAATTGTCACAAGGAAATTTTAATTATGTTTGTAATAACAAACTGCAATAAAACTAAGCTTTTTACATCAACAGGAGGAAGCAATGCCTAAATTAAAGGAGTTGAGATTTCTCCCAAGTTTAGAAATTCTTGTGTTTTGGTAGGTTCTGGTGGAATGCAATCCGCTGCATGCCTGCTGTAAACAAAGGCTCTTAATTATCTGAATCTCTTGGAGCCTATAATAAAATCCTTGTGGAGCTCTATTAAATATGTGAGAGCTATGAGATTTCTACATAAAGTAGCTTATAGACAGCTTGGACCACATAGGTTTGCTTTCATCTCCAAGATATTTTCCATATGTGAGTTAGGCTGAGCTCTTGTCTTTACACCAGCATAACACTCTAGTTGGTGATCACATTAATCCTTTCATAGTGCTTGCATTTTTTAATATTTACTTTTGATTACTCAAAATCAATAACAATACTTGAGCCTGTTCAGAGATTTTCCTTCTAAAAGTTGTCCTCTAAGGCCTTTGAAAAAGTACTGTGCCTTATATATCCCAGGCAGAAGTAAGAAACCTCCTAAGAGTGTGACTCAGAAATAGCCTAAATAAGAATATGGACTTTAACATTAGGCCATCTTTCACTTTGTAAAAGTTTTGGCTATATATCATTTTACTCAGAATCCATGAACAACATTATGGCACTATATCATACACTTCAGGATTATTCCTCTAACAAGATCTGTTTTTTCTACAGTCCATGAGAAGTACTATGCAATACCTCAGGATTAAATTGACATGAAAAATTAGGATTTCCGTAGAATTTCTGAGAGCTAGGAGAGAAGGGTAATATGCAGAAAAATTTTGAATGGATAGTAAGTTTTCCAAAGTTTCTGGTAATATAGTTATACAGGTATTTCTTTAAATATTTGTGAAGATATTGCAAATGTATATCCTTCAATAAGTCCTGGCCCTGAAAGAATGAAGTAAACATTTAGCTTCACACATAGTGAATAAACTTGTAGACTTCACCAGTTTCCTTTGTTTCATCCTGAGAGGTTAGCCAGATATTGCAGATTTTTTTTTTTCATCAGGAGGCAGATTGTTGATGCTTCAGGTATCTTTTTTTCTGCAGTGGTGATCCTCTACTCAGAACAGGCATGACAGGAATCTCACAGGAGTGAATTCATAGTGCTGAGATTAACTTCTGCTAGCACTCCTCTTCCTTACCCCTCTTTGCTCAGTCCTGCACAGCTTTTTCACTGTTTCTAACTTCTTGTTCACTGCTGCTACTCTGTTCCCACCTCTTCGTGAACTTTGCTTTAGCCATCTGGTTTTTGGCATACTTGTTTCTCCTCTTCTTTTCCCCCTACTCTCTCCCCCCTTCACAGGCATCACTAGGCTCAAATTTTGGGGCTTAAAAAACCAAAATGAAATATGCATTTTTAACTTCTTATATTAAGTGAGGTTTTTCTTTATATTTAAATTGCTCACTGCATTAAGTGGAGACTAAGACAGAAAGATGGGATTCAAGATTTTGATAATTGAAAATGGTAAGACTGCTAAACTCTTGGTGGCTGGAAAAATACAATGTATATTTTCTTACCTTTTTCCCACCCCATCAAATCTATGCACCTCCTATCCTACAAACTCTTTTTCATTACTTTCCATATATGTGTGCTGTGCTCTTTCAAAGACCATAAAAAACATTTCCATCATTAATCTGCAGAGGCTTTACTCGTTTTGGCTGTTTATGCAAAAAACTTCCTCCTTTTGGAAGTTTATGCAATGAAAGGGTTGCTATAAACTGCATGATATAGGTCAATATTAAAAGATAGGTGAAAATAAAGTTGTATTAGCCCAGGCATTTTTATGAATGTACAGTGACCTCTTTGGTTTCATTATTTCAAATACAGAAATGCCAAGGGTATAAATCTTCACATTTCAACACAAGCATGATTCATTGCTAGAGGTCAAGACAATTATTTCCTACATAATATTTAAGTATACAGGTAAGTACCACCATATTGTAGAAAAATATATTTTATTCATATATAAGACACCAGACACTGGACTTTAATTGTATATGTGCATGTATGTATATATATATATATCTTTTTTATTCAAGTGCTAATTTCTGTCATTTGATAATTTTGAGAGCCTTCTCAATTCACTTTCCAGTACATAATTCAAATATGCCTGTCAAATATTTGGAATAATCATGAAACTGTACAACAGAATGCCAGAATTTGGCTAGAACAAAGGTTACTAAATATTTGGTTACTGACATGAAGAGGAAGACACTACGCTAAAAGTAAGGTACTAGGTGAGCCTGGATGGGAGGTCACAGGTGGATAAAAAACACAGACAATGAGGATGTGGCATTTTTCCTAAACATTTTTCTGTAGTACATGGCTATGAATATACTGTGTTTTGCAGTCTTAGGGAGGGAATGATGTACAAGTGTCTTGTGGAATGACCAATGGTGAAAGCAGATAAAATAAAATGACAATACAATTAGACATGAAAAAAAACCTAAATCATAAACCAAAATATTTCTGTTAGTAAATTTCCTTTAGCAAACCTGCTGGCTGTAGCTACTCAAACATAGCCACTAAAGGGATGTTTGCAAAGGTTTTATGTAACTCCAAAGACTAAAAACACTCATTCTCTTCTTCAGCAGTCTATCCATAAATAGTCTTATAACTTTCTTAGAGAAGGAGGTACAAATTTTAAAAAAAATATAGGTGAGTTTAGCATCTTCAAAAAAATTTTTAAAAGTGCTTCTTCTGAAGGAAAGAAAATGAAAATGAAAATAAATCAGTTTACAAACTGCTCTTGGTCCAACATCACTCACCTCAACAGCCACAGCTATGCTAAAGTATCCATGACTGTAATTTCTTTTAGCATGCCTCCCTTTAAGTCCTGCTGTCAAGCCTTCAGTTTGCTGATGACATTTTCTCTTTGTAGTGATGGGCATTTTGAATATGCAGAAACAGCAGTAGTAAAGTGTACTATGGATTTCAAGGAGATAAGTCCAAAGTAGCCATCAATAATCTCTCATCTGACAGAGGTGATAATTGAGGTAAGCTGTATAACTTGAAGATTTCAGTTTAGTTAAAATCACCCTATTAGCTGCTTAATAGTGTTATTAGCCAAATAAATTAGGCTAAGATCTTCCAAATAACCTGGCACTGTGTACATTAAGTATTCTCAGTCTTGTGCTACATCCACTCTAACAGTGCATTACCAGGAGACATGGTTGTCGTCTTGCATACTATTCTGAATGTGCTTGCTTTTGGGCAACTAAACATTACAGATTTCAAATAACAGAGCATAAATCTGTTTTCAAATAAACAAATGACAACAAATCTGGTGGTAATTTATGGTACAAATGTTAGGGAGTATCAGTGACTTTTTTTTTTTTTAATGTTTTCACTTAGAGCTATAATGACACAGCCTCCTCTTAGCTTGCAATCTTGCTAAACTGCTCAATTCATGCATATCAATATGTTTCTAATGCACAAAGCACTATATCAGTGTTTTTCAAGCTCAGGAACAGATTTTGCACATGGTCACCAACCATTTAAAAGTGTAAACATAAACATGACCCCAGAGGAAGGCAGATGGTCTTAAGAACTGTTTCTATTTGTTCTGAAATCAATGACAAAAATCTGGTTTTTTATCATCTCTCACTACCACGTGCTTTGTATCTCACAAGCGATGTGTTCAGAACTATTCAATATCTGACCTGGTATCTTAATACTCTAACGAGAATCCAACACTAAAAATGTATATACTTTATAATAAAATTTAGGGGTTTCTTATAAAAAAGCATCATTTGGACTGTTTCCCTTTCCCTTAATAATAACTTGTGGATGTGGTGGGGAACACAGGACTAGAAAGATTTTAAGCCAAAATACAAAAACAAACGAGAAAACTGAATATGCTTGGTGGAAATGAATGCTCCTATCTGATATTAAAAAGGATTTGTATGCTAACTATACAAAGAATAAACATGTGTGCTTCCTTCTTAAGTATAAATAAAAGGATTCCTTCACAGATAAAAGAAGGAAAATTGTATTTTACATAAGAAAGAGTTACTTACTAGGAGTTTCATATCATGTAGCCCAGTACAAAAATACATACAATATAGATTGCAAGGCTTCACTTGTATATATGCATAACCCAGTTACAATGGCATTATTTTTCTTCTGGCCTTTACTTAATGATGACAACACAAGCACTTTGAATTTAAAACCCTCCACTGTATGTAAAGCGAGGTACATGCTTTTATCACTTGTCAAAACAATCCTGAAATCCCATTTTCCTTTAATAAAGTATAGTTTTGTCCTCCAGAGGTATGCTTGAATAAGATGTCATAGTCTGTTTTTGTTCAGTATTGCACCCTGCTGATGTTCTTAGGCAGCAAGAAAATTACCTTATTGAAACATATTGCTGGTAGTGACTATAGTGCCAAATTTTGCATTGGTATTACACACATGACATATTCAGAGACCTTTGAGTAAGACCATGAATATCAAGTGATTGAAAAGATTATACAGGTTTTTTTCTTTGGGTAGAAAAGGTTGTGGTTCTGGATGAGTTTCTTTCAGATCAATATAATTATGTCATAAAAAGATGTAACAAAATAGTTACTTTGCTGGCATTCACACTTGCTTGATTTCATACTGATTTTATTCTGAGGAGAATTATTTTCCTTGTGTAGGTTGCACAGTTGTTATTTTAGAAGACTGGGGATTGTTTTCAAAATAGCTGCATAATAGCAGGCCCTCTGCTAGATGTGAGCACCCAGATAGGTAATAGACTGTTTATAAGGTTTGCTTTTCTAGAAAAAGGATATATAGCCTTAAATTACTGTGATGGAGGTACATAGCTAAATACTCATACACGCGCACACACACACAAGTTATATATATGTGCACCCAAATTCATACGTGCCTGTATGCACAATGGGATGAATATACTCTTTATGAATCACATATAAACATTTTAAGAAGGCATATGTTAGTACTAAAATGAGGTGGTATAGAGGTCTAGTTCACTTTGGGTAAAAAACCCTGAATTTCTGGCTGTAGCAGGTATTTGGAAGCTAGAAGCAGTGTGATAATATTAAAATTTCATGATATGTGGGTTAAAAGTGTTGAATGTTGTATTTTTCCCTTAGACAAATTTAGTTATGCATGCACTACTTTTGTGACCCCACAGACTGATAACTCACTGCCAAAAATCATCAGAAGCAACAATTTGGCTGGCCTGCTTGGCAGAAAACTGCCATTCTAGGAAGCAAAGTTATGATAGTAACTCCTGATGGTCATTGGAGTGGCATCAGAGAGAGAAAACTATGGGGGAAATAGAAATTTTAGGGGAATTTAGAAAAAAGTTGAAAATAAATAAAGCTGCAGCTATTTGCAGATAAAGGATAAGATGATGTGCAGAGTGGTTCCCATTAACATTTCACATGCTACAGAATCAAATAAAGCTATCAAGAATGCCTGATTTTTTCCACTAGCTTAATTTCTTTTTAAAGAGTCAATCTCTTGACAAGAAATCCTTCCTAACAACACAATGAAACTATTCCACAAAACACTCATCTAATCTTGCATTTACTAAAAGATGGGTGGCTGCCCATAATCCTACTTTAGGCTGCTCCAAAATTTAGGAAAGGGGTTTGAAACAGAATCCAGAATTTACCAAAGGGTTCATTATGGCTTTGGATCTCTCGGCTTAAGCACCTGCTAGAACTTGTGTGATATCTAAATCCAAACTGTCATCTCAGATATGTGATCTGGATGAGTCTCTGAGAACTACTGAAGATGCTCTGGGTCACTGTTTCCTAACAGCCTTCCAACAGGAGCAGGGCATACAATACACCCAGGGGATACGGGTATAAAATCTTCATCTGGATAAACAGGATTTATGAAATGCTTTTCTATGAATGTGTACAAACTTCATGCAATGCCCCAGGAAATTCTTTCCATTGCTTTGTTACTCTGTGTATGCTGTAGTGCCAGGAGAAAGGACAAGTTAACCTTTGATTTTTTTGGTGAGAATTTAACACTGCCAATAATGTCTGTGGCATGGCTTTCTAGGTTTGCCCCTCTGAACAGTTGCATTTATTCACATTACAGTATTAAAGCATTTCAAAGCACTAAATCATACTGAATTTACAGAAAAAGGAAAGGCCTCACTTATTTACTCATAGCATAACCCAAAAGGTTAAGATTTAGATTTAGGGTGGGGTAGAAAAATTGACGATAGTTTAACATGGCTTCTTACAAAAGTATGTAATTTTAGAGCTACAACTTTCCATTTAGTGAAATCCATTTTCATGCTTTGCAGTATTTTTCTTTAAAAGCACATAGTTGCATTATATTGCAATTTCTATGCTGATCGTCACTCTTTTATTTAGACTACCTATTTACATCAAGCATCCTCTAGCAATCTTCTATGTCTCCTTGGTATCTGAATTCTGAAGAGGAAAACTGTATACTAATGTATGCAGCATGGGCAATAAACAAAATTAATTTGTGCAGTGGCAGTGTGGTGGTCCTCTGGGAACCACAGAGATGTGGTGGGTTGGCTCCCAGGACTGGAGTGTCGTAATGGGGGGCATACAGGCTTTTGAGAAAGGACAGGATTCAGGATGGGAAGATGGGAAAGCCAGGGTGGGTCAACCTTTGAGCAACGTGGTTTAGTGGAAAGTTTCTGTCCTCATGTGGAGGGGGCTGGAATTAGATAAGCTTTAAGGTCCCCTCTAATCCAAACTATTTTATGAGCAGAAAGAATCTTCCTTTAGGTGAGAGAGCTGCTGGAATGCATGGAGATCTGTCTGGGGATGGAAGACAACAGGGAGTTTACGGGTCAAGATTAGAGACCTTTTGAAGACTTCTCCATGTTCATTACTGAAGTTAGCCTGCAGATCTGATGCCTTTTCATTGTCCTGCTGTCCATGAGCTCTCTCACATAGAATATGGCAAACAGGCATATTGCTTATTTCTTTATCTTGTTTTGGGTCAACACGATTAGAATTAACAAGGATAAGGGCATTTGGGGACTACCCACACTTCCTTAGAAAGGCCTCTGTTGTGGTCAGGAATGAAGGCAGGGATGAGTGTTTCAGAAGCAGAGATCTTTTTTGTCTCATGAATTTTACCCCATTTCTCCATCTCTTCTGACTGGAACCAAGAAAGGACTAGGTCTGACATAAGAGTATAAGGCTAAGGCAGACCACTAAATCCAATGGCCCAACCTTCAGCATAGTACAGGCCACAATATCCACACCCCTCCCACAAGGTAATCTCTGTGTCAAACCAAGAACTCAAACTTTTGTATAGAGCTGGCTTTTACTTTTCTGGTATTGTTTACCTTAGAACTACTGTTATAGACTGATTATAGACTGACCTAATATAAAGCCAGTCTGATAATAAGGCTTAATCATCCATCCTGATTTAAGCAGTCCTCTGGCTACATGTAGAAAACCTCCAAGTTCCCAAACTGGCTCATTCCTTACTCTCCATTTCATGCAGTTTTATACTCTGCCTTCATTATAACTGTCATCACCCATACATTTTCATTATCCAGTGGATGATTTGGGGCAAACCCCAGCATCTGCACCAGCTGGACTGAGGAAATTGTTCTGATGACCTTTACTGGTGGTAGCCCAAATGCCCTGCAGGTTCCACAGAGTTTGCTTCATGTCTTTTACATGTTGGGCAAGCTCTTCATTTCAATTTCATTGTCATTTCTTTTCCTGACTGTGATTCCACCAAGCTCTGCAGATAGGCACATCTTTGCTATGTAATATTTGTGGTTAGCAAAAATTAATAATACAATTATGTTTCCCACCAGTGCTTTCTGCACTGCTCCATGTTCCCTACTTTACAAAGCATGACCTACCAAGCTTCCTGGTTCTGTAGGTGTGGAAATGACTCCTTTAAATATCCTCCCCTCATGAAGCCCTATCATTTCACTGTATTTATTTCCTTTGTAAATATGTTCCTTATTCTGTCATATTAATTTGTGTAAATTAATTCATATAAATTTTGGTTCCTCCTCACTTAGGAGGAGATCAATGGAGTACATGACAATTTTATTACATCAGAGTATTCATTTTCTTTATAAAAGTAAATCACTCTAGTAGATTCACTGCCCCACAAGGTTGTACTTATAGATCACTGCATTAACTCACCACATAAATAAAGACCATGTCATTTTGGTCACTTACACTACACATAAATGTGAACATATTCTCCTTTATGGTATATATGCATATAGTATTTTATTCATAATCACTTTGTTCAGGGGCTAATATGGTAGTGGAATGTGTTTATTTCTTCATAGTAATTCAGTGATTGTCTAGAGAGCTGCAGTTCGTTCCTGCAAGACTTTGGAGGAGATATACATGCACACTCTACAGCCCCACTCCCTCCTTTCCCACTTTTGCTATCTCTTTCCTAAGTTGTTTTTTGTTTTGTTTTGTTTTTTTCTCCTTAGCTTTCCCTTGGTGGTTGCCCTCTGTTTGCTTGTTTGGCTTTGCTCATCTCACAGTTTTACTGTGAATTTGAATGAGGGCTGAGATTAATAGCCAAAATGGGGATCCGGAAAAACACTTTTCCTGCAATCTCTGAACTGGCCCCTCATTTTCAATTCCATGTCCCATTTGAGCAGGCTCAGTGAGAGGAGCCAGCTGTTCATGCTGTGCAATGCTTCACCTCCTGTGAGTCACACCCTTCGCTTTGCTACTCCTCCATGTCAGTGTCTGTGTCCGGTCCTCCACTGCACACAACAAAAAGGGAAGCGATGAAAGCATAACTCTACTTGGATCTTCTCTGTTCATTTTACGCCTCTGCATGCTTGTCCAAAACTTTCTTGAACTTAGTATAGTAGAAATACACTTCTAAATAAGAGATTTCTGCTATATGGATCTGAGTTGATACAAATTGATTAAATGCATTTTATATCCTCTTCCAAAATCAAAGTGCATACTAATGTATGTGCTTAACCTAAGGAGAGTTGCAAGCTATCAGCTGATTCCAAGTCAGAATAAGGTGTTATAAACCCTCAATTAATTCTGTAAGGAAAGAGAGTGGAATTTAATCATTTCAACAAGCTCTAAAAGCAAGAAAGGGAAAACAGCTATGTAAGGGTTAAAAGTAAGCAACTAAAGAAAAGCATCAAAATCGAGCAACCAAACAAAACCCGCAGTCCTTACATGTCTCTCAAGGACTGCACACAGTCTGCCCAGGATTTTCTTTTATCCCAAGTTTACTACGTGCTCCTTTGTGTCTCCTTCCTGCTCCGTGAAAGGTCATATGGCAGCATGATGCCATCTCTGCAGTCTCCCTCTTCTACAAGTTTAGGTCCAATGATTTCAGTGTATTTCAGATGCAAATTGTTCTAAATTTTCTGGGATCTGAAGAGAAGTAGTGCTTGCACTTCTTTGTATTTTGGAAACTGTCATGGAAAGGTCTGCTCAGCTGCCAATTCTTACAGTGTTTTCAGACAAACACTGAACTATACTTTGGTCAACTACAAAATGAAAATTAGTCACTCATACTGTAAAATTGCTTTAGCTTTGTTTGCACTGCTGTAGTTTGATAGTGTGATTCTGAAAATCCTGAAAATCTTTTTGTTCACTTGCTTTTAGCCCTCACAAGCTGAGGTACCAGGTAGAGTATTTATTCTCTTTCAGATAAATACATTAGGATCTGAGGAAGGGGAATATAATCACAGGAAGATATTGTTCATATCAATTAAATTTTAATAAATCTTTGCAACAGTATTGATAATAATACATAATATAATATAACACTAAAACTGGGAAGCTTTTCTTTTGTGATCTCTTTACTTGAAAAGCTATATGCATATCAACAGGCAATATGTGGAAAGCCAGAAACATTCCCATTCCTTTAGCCTTCTAATAAGGTGAGGAGCACAAAAGAGGCTCATAAACAGCACTTGAAACCTGCTGTCTGTTTTGTTTCTATAACTGCTACAAACTGATTATATTTTAAGTAGCCACTTATGATGGTGGGTAATGTCTGTCTTCCTCATCCACGACAAAACAAACAAAAAATAAAAATCACCACAGAAGCTGGTCAGGAGCCTGGGGTTTTTATTTTTGTTTGTTTGTTTGTTTTCTTTTTGGGTGGGTTTTTTTTGGTTTTTTTGTGATTTTTTGCTTGGGTGAGGTTTTTTCCTGTGGTTTTTTTTAGCCAAGAGACCTATGTTGTGCTGTATTTTCCAAGTAACATTCTGCCTAATTCATACAGAAAACCAGGTTATGTTCTCAGTGCAGTAATAGGTAAAGTAGCTGGGCTGTCCCTGCAAATGACTTGAGAACAGCACTCGAGTGCAAGATGTGCAGGAGCACCATGCAGGAACAGGAGCCCCCAAAAGCCATGGCACCCCCAACCTGGAGTCCACGTGCAGTGTGAAAGGCAGTACAGAGAGAAAGGCAGAAAATGAAAAAAAGAAGGTCCCTGTGGCTTTGTCTGTAGAGGGGGTTAAAAAAGCAAACAGAAACCAACAACCTACAAAAGACAAACATTCTACTAAAAAACTACAAGGCAAGTTCAAGCATTGGGGCCCTCACAGTAGGAAACTGGTCACATGGGTAACATCATGAAATTTTACCGCAAAATATCCTTTCTTTTTTCTTATTTGAAAAGACAAATTATTAGCATTTTTAAACAATTTCAATATGTTTAATGGTTGAAAGTTAAGCTCGAACTGTTCTGCTTACTGAATAAAGTGCTAGGTCTGTAAACAGGAATCTTAAGTTACCCCAAGAGTACACTCATTTTAAATTTTACTTGAAAGCGGGATGTACGTTTATTACAATTTCAAACAAAATGCTAATGCCATTAAACAAATGAGGTTTAGGCAAATTAACTGCATTTTAATATTCTGAAAGCCTATGATATAGGACATTGTGTTACGAAACATTGGCTAGAAGTATCAGTTGCAAGTGGGATTTTCATTGCAGTGAATCTCAGGAGAATATTTGTAATTAGTATCATTTGCCTAATACTTCAGGTTAATTAGAATATTTAATTGAATAGCTGTAATCTTCAGAGATGACTATATTATGATCAAATTAGTACCATCACAGCACACGCTGATCACTGCTGCAGCCTGCCTCACTTCTGCTAGCTATTCAACCCTCTGGAGCGTTCAGCAACATAAGAAAAAATCTGTTTCTTACACTTTTGAATTTTAATGATCCATTTGAACTCTGCCATCAACATTTAATTATTCTAGAAAAAAAAAGCCCCAACCATGGCTCCCATATGGCATGTTGGCAAATACACTTGCCCACATTGGAGTCTGCACCTCTCCAGCAGCTCAGTGAAGAGATTTAGCTTTTTTTTTTTTGGAAAGCAAGAAGGCCTTTTTTAATAGTGTTTGCAAATACAGACCATATGAAGCTTCACAGAAAAGGTTACTAGGATACTATTGAAACACTATTAGGAACAGATGAATTGATTTTTAGAATGTTACAATGGATTTAATCCTATAAGGTCTACTACTGGACTTTTGTATTGTGCCCAAAAGGTTTGAAGGAGTCAGGTGCCTCTGTAACTAAACCTTGTTAGCAAGAAATGCAATTAATTTTGGGGGAAGAAGGGAAAAGGAGGAGAGGTAGAGCGGATGGAGTGTGCATATTAAAGTCTTTGCAGCCAAATTACAGATGCTGAGTTCATGACCGAACCAGTTGCTGTTGTTTCATTTTCTATAAATACATATATTTAGCAGCTGCAGATATTCTTGGGGTTAAACATTCACTGCTGTGGAAGCACTAGGGTCAAAATCCTGTTACACTAAACTAGCTGGATCTCCCCACCCATTCTTCTCTTGTCGCATAAGGTATCACAAAAAAAAAAAAGTCAAGAGAGTAAGCTGGGCATGCTACAAAGGATGTTGTTTACATGGAGGGGTCCCAGGGCTCAGAAAAGCTTTCCTTCTTCTTCCCCTTTCTCCAAGCTGCTTCAGGATATGCAGCTTAAGAGGTCAGTTCTGTACAGTCCTGTACGACAGCAATATAAAATCTGCTAATTGCTTTAAAATTCAGAATGTCCTTTTGAAGCTGATGCTATGCAAATTTCTCCACAATAAATTGTACTATCTAAGGGGGCAGGGGCAGCGAGGGAGAGTTCAGTTTTAAGGGAAATGCTCTTACCTGCTGCCTGAAAATGAAGAGGAGAAATACTTCCATTTGATGGAAACAGATTGCTACACTGCACTTCCTCAGTGAGGATGAGCGGTGTGGTGTGCAAAGCTGGGACTTAGGGCTCAAACCTCAAGTGTTGCTGTCCTACAGAACACAGTAACCCAACAAAATCCTTGCCATTCTTTGTGGCACCATCTCACCTGTTGGCACATGACTGTATAAAATGTTTCTGGAAACTATGATGTACACAAGGGAGCATAAATAAATCCTGCACAGAAAGTTTGTCACTTTCAGTGGGGAGGTAAAGAAAGTAAGCAAAATAAATTCTATTGAAAATAAAGTAGAAAAAAATTTCAAGAAGGCTTTTTGAAAATATTCTCCATTCTGGTAAGGAGCACATCTCTGCTCTGAAAATTTTAATGGTTTTGTTTTACTACATTGTAAGCATCACATTTTATTTGTGCAGCTGTAACTATTTTGCAATTACAAATAGGCACCTATAAATATTATGCACTTAAAATAGTCATTTATAAATTGAAAAATTCTAAGAAATATAAAAATGTTTAGCTTCATTATGAAAATCATTTACATTTATTTCACACCTACTTGGAAAATTTGCTTGGTTTTGAGTTTGCTGTGAGATATAAAAATCTTTGAATCATGATCAGTTTAGCATTACATTAAAAATATGTCATTCACCTTTGGTGTCAAATAGATGTTTCATTCATACTCAGATCTAAAAAGGCAGTCTTGTAAAATCATTGACATTAAAGTTAAAATTATAAAAGCTACAAAACCTATGTTTAAAAGTTAATGTTAATATTTTTCTCAACTCTTATTTTTGATCTTTAAAAACTAAACATGAAAATATTTTTAATTTTCAGAAAAGAAAAACCTTTCTCTTGGGGCTCAATTTGTCTTTTAATATATAATAACAATAATATTAGTCAGTATTAGGCAATAATATAGCCTTTCTCAAAATTAAAATACTTTGAAACAGGGCAAAGAAAGAATCCTTGGAAGAATGTTCTCTTATCTAGGCTTTTATCTTCATCCAGCTCCTGAAGGATGATTTAATATCTGTTCTTAATATGCAGTTTAAAAAGCACCTTGAGAATTCACTTTAATGGCTACTGTACTGCATAATTGTGGGCTTCCTTGTAAGAAAGCTTGCAAAATTGCTGATTACAGAAAGATTTGAAGAGTGCTGCAAGTACTCAGACCCATATATTGTGTTACCATGAAAACTGGTCATAGAAACCTCCTCACAAAACCTGCCTAAATCTTCCTTAAATATTGATTTTTTTTTCTTTTCTTTTTTTTTTTTTTAAATATAAATCTTGAAATATACATTTATTTTTGCATTTTGGAAGCATCTGCCAGAAGCAGCTATGAGCAATCACTAATCTTGAACAGCAGCATTGTAATGTAGTTTCCATCATAGAGGTGCTCCCTGAGCATGAAAAATTCCTTTAGAATTAAAAAATCTGCTCCTCTAATTGTAGAACAAAATTTCAACAGCCCTCTTTGAGAATCCCAGCTCTAAGTATTCTCCCATCTATTAAACAGATGGCAGATAAGATTGTAAACATATTTGCTTCATATTGAATAGATAGTTTCTGGCATAATACTAATTAACAAATTAAATTACTGACTTTCTGCATCACATTAGAGTTAAAACCACTTTGTAAGTTTGTCTTTGGTAGTTATTTACTTTGACAATAGCGTGCAGTGAAAAACTGTTAAATGTTTTCTTAGTAACATTATGCATTGAGCAGTATTCTTTTTTAAAACTCTGTATTTTATTATAATTCACTTGACTTTCATTACAGTCACTCATTACAAAATGTATGTGCTTTTAATCCATTTCCAAGGGCTGAATATTTTTTTCCTGCATATTTTTCCAATCCCATTCTGTACCACAGTGATAATGTCTTTGGTCTATGCAAGTATGCATGAAATTTAGGCATTGTCTTTACTCATTTTCTGATAGTTTACCACGGACCACTCTGAAAGGAAGACAGCTAAGAAAATGCTAGCAGTGGCAGATAAGAATATGGAGAAGGTTTCATTTTCCTTTAAGGAATTTACATTTGACTATCTGTTGTATTATAAGTACAAATAAAATCATCTCAGCAATGATGGCGTGCTAGGCTACGAAGTCAGATTAGTTCATATCTTCTTTGTTCTCTTCATTAATTTTTGTACAGAGCTGGTCACACCAGAGATTCTAATTCCAAATTTCTTTTGCACTAGACTATCATCAAAACAGAGAAAACAAATGCAACTGCATTTCCCCTTTTGGTTTTCGAAATATTAGCATGAAAAAAAAAGTTTACTTTCCAAACCTAACTTGTCATCTCTTGGTGAAAAAATGTAAGTATATAAAAATGGTTGCAGAACTCATAAAAGAATGGCAAATTTCTTTCAGATAAATTTGCTTATGTCTCTGTCTTCAAATAGAAGACACCAAATACCCAAAACAAAAGATAACCTTTTTGAACTTTAAAACTCGCAATAAAATTTCTTCAAGAACACAGCTGTAAGTGCTGAAACAGGTCAAATTAATTTAATTTACTTTAGAAGTATAATAAAAGTAAACAGTTATATGAGTAAGGTGATTAATTCATATGTGTTACAGCTGATGCCCAATGTTATTCAAAGATTAAAATCCCCCATAGAAGGCAAAAATGATAGACACCTCATCCCCCTGCTCTCCCTCATCTCTTCACTGGCTCTACTGCTAGCAATAGAAAAAAAAGCAGATTTTTTTTTTTTCCTCAGATAATCAGAGAAATTTGATAGTGGTGTTGAAAAGCATGTGTCCTTCAAATTCAAAACTTCTTTCTGGAAAGGCTTGGTATCATTAAAAAAAAATAAAATAAAGCAAACAAATACATACATGCGTTATTGTGAGAAGGATGGCTTTGAAATTATTGGTTTTTTCTGCAATTTTTGAAAATATAAACTACCCATTTTGGCATGTAAATTCCATTAAAATATACCTGAAAATGGCCAAAATTAAAGTGAAACCTTTGAACATTATTGGAAAAAAAAACTTGAGTTGGCTATTACCTGAAGCTGATTTTTTTTCTTATGCCCTATTTTTGAGAATTCAACTTCTTATCCTGTGTGGAGATGACAAAATACAGATATCTGAGAAGGTTTCACACACCAGAAGACCATTTTCTCTCTCATGATTATTAGCTTTATTATTGGCAACAGCATTTCATATTCCATGTAAATATTTCACATTTTTTCACACTGTATGTAGTAATGCATTTGTTCTAAGTGCCTTGAGATGCATTTTAAAGTTTAGAGTTATCTTTATTCTCTGTCATGCTAGAAAAAAAATTGAAAGCTGAAATTTCTTGAAAATTGTAATAGTTTTAGCCAGACATCTTCCACTTAAACTACTAGCTCTGCTTTAAATTACCAGATATGTGCTCCTAAGAATAAGCACAAATTTTTTAATATGCAGCTACAGTCCTGATTTTGCTGTTGGTGGGCTTGAACTAAATATTGCAATTCATCTTATGTGACTTTCCAACTGGAAAAGAAATCAAGCATGTGCATATTTTTTCCTGTAGTTTAGGACATAGTATTCCATTGGCTTATCCACTAAATCAATAAAAATTTTCTGAAAAATTAGGAAGCATTGAATTTCAGCTCCCTTACCTATTTTTTTAGCTGAATGAAATCAGGAAAATATAATTTCATCTGTCATAGCCCCTAGAAGGTTCTACAGTTGTGTGGTTTGGTCTCCCTGTAATAGTGACACTGCATACATAGTGTGGCACCATGGCAGAGACACACTTTGAAATCCCAGAGGCATTTTCCATGTGTTAAGTCAGCACTCAGGTTGAATTAAGGTGCAATCTTTTTATTCAGGGCTACTTAACTCTGGTACAGCTATGCATCAGTGTAACTGTATTTTTTCTGGTTCTGGAGCTATACTGGATGTAGCTTATTACTATCTGTTCTCCAGGCAGGTAGATTGATGCAAAATATAGTCTACTTTGGGAACACAAAACCACAAGCTGGTTTGATTTTTTTTTTTTAGCTTTAGATTGCTTTAAGCCCTTGCACATGCAACATCTTAAGGTGCATCAAATGTACCCCATGGCAGTTCAGAATTAAATGCTCAATGTCTAAACAGTTAAGGGTAAAAAAAAAATACATTTTGACCTATAAGAATAAGTTTTTGTGAGGCCTCACCTGGACCACCCTGTCCAGTTCAGGGTCCTGACTACCAGAGAGACATGGAGCTCCTTGGAGTGAGTCCATTGGAGGGCTGTGAAGATGATTAAGGAACTGGAACATCTCTCTCTTATGAGGACAGGCTGAGGGAGCTGGGCCTGTTCAGCCTTGAGAAGAGACAACAGAGAAGGGACCTCATAAATTGTCTGCCAGTATCTGAAGGGAGGGTACCAAGATCCATCGATCCAGGCTCTTCTCAGTGGTGCCGAGCAATAGGACAAGAGGTAATGGGCAGAAACTGATGCACAGCCAGTTCCATCTAATTATGAGGAAGAACTTCTTTATTGTGTGAATGACTGAGCACTGGGACAGGCTGCCCAGGGAGGATGTGGGGTATCCATTACTGGACATAATCAAAAGTTGTTTGGACACATTCCCAAGTAATGTGCTCTAGAGGACCCTGCTTGAGCAGGGAGATGGCTCTAGACAACCTCCAGTGGTCCCTTTAAACCTTACCCATTTTGTGATTTGGAGATTCCATGACTTAGACTGAGAACCAAAACTATGCCATCTCTGAAGGTATTTAGTCCACCCTTCTGGTCAAAGCAGGGCTAATTTCCAAGTTATATCTTATTTGCCATGGCCCCATATAATCAAAATTTAAATATCTTTAAGATGATGCTTTCGCAACTTCCTAGAGTAACCTAAGCTACTCTCTAACATCTATCAGAGTGTAAAATTTTTTGCTTTTGTTTAAATGGATTTCCCCAGCTTACAAATCCTTTGAGTTGCTAACTATCCTTTTGATAATGTATCCCAGTATGTTATGAATCTCTTCCCTGCCTTGAGAAAAGAAAGCATGTTCAATTTGCTTCTCAGGACCTTCACATAATTTTCTGCAAAGATGTTTTCTAGCCAGCCTGCACCCAGAACAGGGTGTTGCCTAGAGAGAGTCTGTCTCAGGTACAGGACTTTCTCATTTTTCAGTTCAAGGCAGTTCACATAACTCCATTCTTCCTTCTTGTCACAGTCTGTCTTGAAGGCACTCCTGTCCTCCAGGACCACTTTACTTGATCTGAAAAGTTTCTGAGGGTGTGTTCTGTCCTGTTGACCATGTCACAGGTTAAGACATTAAGCAGCATCAGTCCTAGTACTGGGCCTGAAGAGTGCCATCCAGACACCAGCTATAGTCTGAATTATTGGTAAGTACCTTTTAATCCTGATGGCTGAGCCAGTTTTCCATCCCCTTCCCACTTCAGCTAGAAGTACACTGTCTCAAAAGCCTAGCTAAATTTGAGACATACAACTACTGTCTTCCTCTCCCTACCCACAGACTGAGTCAGAGAAGAAAGCCAGGTAGGTCAAGTACTATTTGTCCATACTAATAAATGCTGACTGTTCCTAGTTTTTCCTTGTCCTTCAGGTGCCTGAATACAGCTGTCATGGGGGCTTTCTCCACAGTCTTTCCAGGACTCATGGCCTGCCATTCCCTGGTTTTGCCTTTCTGCCTTAAAGGTGGATGCAATATTTGCCTCATCTCTACTTAAAGCCACCACCTCACTGTAAAGATGAAGAATTTACATTATGGAAAATGTCTTTACAAATACATTGGGAGGCCACCTCAGCACTGGTGGATGCACCTCATCAAGCCCTATGGATATGTCTAATTTACAGAGTAGTCCCAGACTTGGTCATCCTTTACTGCAGGTTGTAGTTTTTTTCTCTTGAACTCTGCCACAAGAGATGTGGGAGGCCTAAAAGCAGGTGTACCACCCACCCCTAGGCACAGAGGAACTCTCAGGTTTTGCCATGCGACACATCATTTTAGTGACTCCACATTCTTTAGCAGGGCCAAGTTTTCCTTAGTCTCCTGATGTAACTAAAGATTATCATACCAGTTCCAGTTCCAGCTGCAGTCAAGGTAAGGCCATCCAAACTGCATTGCTGCAGGTGTACATGGTGAGTGTCATCTTCCAAGAGCATTATCCCCACTTCTATCACCCAGATAATTCTGTTTGCATCTGAATTCAATTAAGATCAGTGTTTCTGAATTATTTTTAAAATCCATATAGCTCATAACCTAAAAAAGGAAACATAAATAAATAAATAAATGCATACATACATAAAAGAAGCTTTTTTTTAAGTAACAGGCCTTTTCAGTCTGGCTTCTGTAACTACCAGGTGCCAGCCTAAAGTTTGGTCAACATAATTTGTACTTTCTCACTCAAAGTAATTGTTTATTTGCACTTTTAAAGATAAGGTTAATCAATGAAAGAAATGGAATTTAGTTTATTGTCAAGAGGTTCTGAGACATGGACTACAAAGGTCAGGTGGTAAAACAAGAATAGAACTTAAGCAGTTCTGTCCTTGTATGGGTTATGTCTTCCTGTTTAGAATGAATTCAAGCCTCTATAAGCTTCTAAGAATTTATAACATGCAAAGAAAAAAATCTGGTAAGTAGCTGAAGAAAAATTAAACACTGGTTATGAGCAGGACAGAATTTCTACACTAATTGTATCTAAGTTTCAGCCATTAGTAAGAATTTCTCAGTATCCAATTATTTGTTTGGATTAGCACTAGAGCAGAACTGGTTTCTCAGAATGTTTGTAGTTGCATGATGTGACTCAGAGAGCTTTCACTTTGTTTTCCTGTGGATTTGGTAATGAGATGTAGGGCAATTTCTCTCACCTGTCCTTTAAGTGTGATCCCTTTTGTCTCACCCTTCTGACCTGTGCTTTCCACATTTTGTGTGTCTCTCAATGGTTTCTCAACCTTTTTTATAATTACAATCAATCTCAGGCTTCATGCCTTTCATCCCCATGTGGTACTCTTGCCCCAAACAGCCCATTTTAAATTCCTTCAAGTTATTCCATTGAGTATATTATACCATAACTTACCTGCTCCTTTTACTCATCTAGCAAGCTTCCAGGTCACATCTCTGATTCATCATTTTTTTTTCTCCTTGGCTTTCTGCCTTACACAAATATCATCCTCTCCTTCAAATGGCTTATCCCAAACTCTGCCCAGTCCATGGCAATTGTCCCATTGATAAAGGGATCTTATCTAATTGATTAAAAAAACCCCAAAGTCCTTGCTTAGACAGCCCTTACTTCTATCTGCTCAAAACCTAAAATTTCCAGCTTCACTTTGAAAACTGGCATGCATCTTCTATGCTAAAAGATCGAAAATACGTTTGTGGTCACGTTTAATCATTATAATAAAGACTACGTGGAGGAACATACTGGACCCTGCAGGTTTATTTATCTCCTTCTATTAATGATGCTCATCCTAAAAAGAATTTATAGATGTGCTAAATTTTAGCATTCCAAACAGGCTCAGCAGATTAGCCAGCTAAGGTCGTCATTATTATTTGAGTCCAGATGTTCCGCTGAGTAATACTTAAAATAGAACTTCTCAAAAATGCTTTTAATATTAAACTTAAAAGAATTCTCAGTCCAGCATACAAGTTTACAAGAAACTAATGCATCATTAACAGATTTATGTGTACAAAAATTTATATATTTATTTATTTATTTAGAATATGCTTTGCTTCTGCATCTTTTCAGTTATTTGTGTCAGTCCTGCAGCCTGAGTTTTACTAGCATTTACTCTTGGAGTATTCTGTAAAAGCAAACTTCATGGCATGGAAATTGCTAGAAGGAAAGCAGGAATTTTTTGTGGTTAACTTCAGCTCATCTGGCAGTTAGCCAGATCTGCATGATCCTAAATCAGATTATATAACCAAGTAATAATGCATTATTCCACTACCTCTTCTGGGTTTTGTTGGGTTTTTTTATGAGCATCTTCAGCCATTGATGGGCCTATTTTTGCATGAAGTCTTGACTATTGACTCACCTGTCTCATGTATCTAGTTCCAGTCGGCAAGTTCCCTTGACTTTTTTCAGGTTCCAAGTACTTTTGCAAATCTGTATTCCAGACCTCAACAAAGTAAAATATATAGCACGAAAAGGTTTTTTTTAGTGCATCAGGTCTCATTGAAGTTAATCACGGGCATAAGTGCACTGACTGGACAGGAATGGATTGTCAAATTGTATTAAATAAATTTTAGAAATTTATCTAATTATGTTGTTGCCCACCACATGTGGGAGAGGATCAAAATGTTGTTAAGATTGTTCAACTGAGGCAGAGTTTTGACTCATAAAATCTTGCAGAAAGCACTTACCTTTCTCCTTGGATTATTCCATTTACATAGATCTACGTATTTGAACATGGAAAAACTGGTGGTATAGTACACTGACATCAGAAGACTTCCCTGGAGAGGGGAGTGAACTCATTACTCTTTCAGTTATGGTTAAAAGGTGAAGGGCCTTTCAAGAATGTCCCTTCTCTTCATTTCTCTCCCTCTGCCCCCTTATCTCTAGGTCACAAATATCAAGCAACAACTCCCTTTCCAGAGCCACGATATACAACATTTCATATTATGTTTAATAGTACAGGAAATATGATTTATAGCTCCATATATCAACAAATAATATTTATTTGTACTATTGCAAATAGCAGTCTCCTATTAACATATTAATGACTTTTTAAAACTCAAAAGTTGAATTTAAATTAAGAATTAGATAAGAAATACAGTAAGCTGTATTTCTAAAAAGTTATCAAGCTTTAAATTCTGTTCTTAAAATCTGAATAAAAAGTTAGTCTAAGGAAAAAAAAAAGGTTTTTTCCTCAGCATTGTGTGTCATCTATCCTTATGATTTTCAATTAAAATCCAACAATATTCCTGGCATTTCTTATAGTGAAAAAGATGTGACAAAGTAACAAAATCTGTGTAACATTAGATAAATGATATGCAAAAATTAATGGAAAAATTTTGGTATTTAAAATATTGCAGAGTCAATTTCCAAGTTTGAACTCGTCTCATCCAACTTGATAGAAATAGGGTTTCTTTTTTTGTATATAAAATGAAGTTTGGGATATAAAATCCCAGGAACTTGAAAACTTGTGTTAAAAATTGATATTTTGTTCATTTTAATAAGAAAGGTTTCCATTGGTTATGCATTCAGTGTATAAGAGAAAGGAAAGTTTTATCTGGCACTTGAAAATTCTTCCATGCTTTGCCCACCCAGGTCAAGAAAGAGGCATTGCTTTTGATCAAACAGCAATGTTTCACATTGACTTCAGTGCTTTGGATTTTATCGCTTATACGTAGAATAACTTAATGTGTGAATATTGGAAAGAATTTTCTTTCCAGTCTCCAGAGATCATAAAAGAAACCATAAAAGAAACCTTTAGTCAGAGCTAGAGGCTGTGATGGTGAGATAAGGCTGAGGAACCTAGCTTTCATGGGCTTATAGCACTTTACAGCACCACTGGCTCTTGTCCTCTCCATGAGGTGTAGATACCACATTGGGCTTGTCGTCCACCTGCATCGTACACAGAAATAAAACTGTTTCTGAAGTGTAGAAAAGTCTCAGTGTTTGAAAATAAAATAAAATAAAATAAAATAAAATAAAATAAAATAAAATAAAATAAAATAAAATAAAATAAAACAAAATAAAAGTGAGCACTTGTGAAGTGGGAAGTTCTTCCTTCATCAGACTAAAAATAGTTCAAGCTTTGTCAAAATTCCTCTTGGATATCTGGAAATCAATCCAAAATTTGTGGGGTTTAGAAATCATTAAACACAGTAAGAAACAGATAGACTTCTGCCACTATACTTATAGATCAAACCTGCACCCTTCAGAATAACAAGGGAAATTGTAAGCTCTCAAGAAGTTAATCAGTATTGAACATGAATGAGGTACTTCTTTGGTGCTCTCCTCATGCTCTGAGCTGTTTCAATGTAAGGTGCCTTCACTGTCTGCATGGGAGCTATGCAAAAACCATGAAAAACAGGATATATCTAGTTTGAGCACTACCTGAGCAAATGCTTTCATGTGAGAAATGCCTTAAATTTGGGCATAGGAAATTACACCACTGTAACTACAGTCAAAATCTTATTTGTTTGTTTATAGTTTCCCCAGCCTATTTAAAATTTCTGCAGTTCTCATGTAATTACAAGTAGGGAAGATGTGCACTACCTTCACAGTAGTACTGAAATCATTGCACATGGCTCTTTCCTTTAGAAGACCTGTTAAATATTGTATCCAGTTGTAAACTCCTATTTCATATTTAGAAAAACAAATGGAGTTTTTTTCCCTAGTGTGAAATTTATGAGTACTTGTGTTATGCAAGTGTTGTAGCTGTTGTAGTTTTTAGTTCATTAATATACAGACATGTCTTCTGCAACAGTATTACCAACTTTTCTCTCTTGCTGCCTGGAGAGAAGATCCTTCTCAGAGCAGAATGTCACACAAAATCGTAACAGTAATAAAATATATGTAAAATAAGAACAAGGATCTTCATTGTGATCATTATTATAAACACTTTATCTGAATAGAACTTAATTTTTTATAAAATATCTGTTGTTTTGTACTGCTTGTATATAAGTGTTTGAATTAATTTTATAGTATTAATAAAACTAGAAATAATCTTGACAATGTAATTCCCAAGTTATAAATACCATAGTGTTCACATATAACACAAATATTTTAGACTTAAAAAATAAGAATGACATTATTGAGAAGAAGCAAGGCTGATTATTTTTTTTCTTCTGAAAATTCCATTCAAGAGTACATTTTGTATGAGAGAATTTTTGTGTCAAAATTCTTCTCAAAAATGTATATATGTAAAACTCTGTGTATATGTGACTCTTTTTTCTTGGTTCAACTATCCACATGAGAGTTTCCTACACACCATTTCTGTGGGAGTACTCCAGGAAAAAGGTTTGGCTAAATAGAGCTTACAAACCCTCCCCCAAATGTTATAAAACTTTTAACACTAAAAACCATTATGTTGGACTGAGGACTCTGACAATGAACCCCAGTGAATCAGGGATAGAATCTGTTTGGTCATGTGATGTCCACACATGAGAGGCTAAAAATAACAGGATACTGCACTAGTTTATCTAGGTGTCATTTAATCTCTTAATCTTTTGATATAATACAGTAAAAAACACAAGCTGTGAGAAACAAAACAATGCAAACAGCACCATTGATCAAAAAATGTCAGCAGAACTCTGAAATACACTAATTGTGCTCCATACAAACCATTTACAGACTTGAAGCAGAGGTTTTGCCACTTCTTTATTTCAGTTGGGTGGGTGCCATCTTGAGTTTCAGCTTCGTATGGAACCTAGACTTCAGTCAGACTCCACACATCGTATTTGCCTGTTCCAAATGTCCCACAGGATGAGCTCTCCTCCAGCTTCTGGCCCACACCCATCTCCCAGTCAGGAGAACTTCAGTTTCCTCATTTGGCCTGAAACCATGCCTAAAGCAGAATGTTTTCCCCCAAAGCAAAGCCCACCTCCTGTGCAGCTAGTGCAGAAACAGGAGAAAATAATTTGTTGTCTGTCAGTACTTGTGGATCTGTTGGTTCCCAATTATTAAAGTGTATTGCATCTCTGTTGAATTGGCAAACGTGTTTCCAGAAGAAGGAGGGTCTCCTGGATGATGCATTTCTTTCTCTGAATTTTTTGCCCTTCCTTATGTGATTATAGCCATTCACCTGATTAACAGCCAGCTGTGCATCAGTTTGTAAATATTCAGTATTTTAAAAAACAAACAAACTGAAAACTACAGTATCTGCTTCAGAGAAACCTGAAACTGAAACCCCTAATGTTTAACGATGAATTAATCTGGGAGAGAAGAGAAAGGTACAATATATCTAGGACATTTGATGAGCAGCCTGAGCTCTGTGAGAGTTGCTTTAGATTTAGAATAGTATAGACCCATCAGTCCTCAAGGAATATGCTCCCCAAAGAACTTTTGAGTTCTTTCTTCTAGCCCACAAATATTTAATTACTGACATGAACTGTTCATAACAGGAGACACTGAGTAGAACAGACTCATTGCATGTAATTTCTGGTATGCTTTGGGTCACTAACACCATCTTTCCACCACAGACAGACCTTTTTTACACTGGGGTTTTCATTGAAACTGGTAAATTCTCACAAAATGTATCAAACTAATGATAATTTTTCAACAGATTTTACTTTATGAAAAGTAGTTTAATCTACGTAAAAAAAGATTTTTTAAAAATTCATTTGAAAATGGCAGAATTTGATCCCATGGCCATACAGGAGTCCAAATTTACTATATATTCAATATATAGTAAATATTCAATATAATCTTGAATTACAGGAAGAAAACTTTTTTTTCCTCTTCAATGCTTCTGGGGTGCCATGACCTACTGTATAAATACAGGGAAAAATGAAAAATAATATTTTATGTGAATATTTTGCATAAAATACACAAAAAACCTCCCACTTTTAGAGTAAAGTTTATATTTACATTGTTAGTTTTGTGCTGCAGTTCTTCAAAGTGCTTTTTATAATCAATATTTGAAAATTAAATTATTTTATTTAAAATACCTACTATTAGGCTTTTAATATATCCTTACACACCATGGTCATATTTACTGCCTCCTGCCCATAGCATATTTTTATTTACACAGAATGTACCTCAGTCTATAAAGTCATCATGTCAATTTTCAAAGTCTTTGTTCCAGAAATATGCTTCACATCTGCTATCTGCAATACAGTGATTGAAGTCTATTTATGTCCTTCAGCTGAGTAGTACAAATATAAGCCTGTTTCTTATTTGCAAAATACAAAATAAAGCATTCATATTGGCAGATTTCAAAATTCATTTTCCCCTACATTTATTTAGCATTCCCTAGTTTTTTGTCAAACCATCGTCTTCCTCTAGAAGGTTTATTTGCCATTATTCAGAAGTAAACAACTTGCTCATTTTATTTAATAATTATACCTGGGAATAATTTTCATCTAGCAACTAAATAATGTATTTTACATTCTTATTCTTGAGTAGTCAATACGTTTAGTTTTCAACAGAAAAAAACCCCAAAACTAAACTATATCAGATTTTGCCAAAAAGGCCAGAAAGTGAGATGAGAATAGAAGGCTCTTTCTCACAAATTCAGAGATTTTGGAAACCTTAGATATCTAATTAGATGACATATGTAGTGGTCATCATGTAATAATCACTTGTTCATTCACCTTTCCTGTCACATTGCGTCACTGAAAGTCCTTCTGAGATTTCAGCCAGCATGTTGGAAAAATTCGGATGTTTTTTACTTGATATTTGTTACTGCTGCTTTTAAAATCAGTGTAGAACACAACCCTTTCTCAAAATGGAACTGATTATAGTATTACTGACACAACAAAATATATGCTAGTGCCATTTAAAATTTTTGAAGTTGGATTTTTTATTTTTTAATTATTTTTAAAATTTTTAGTATACAGGTAGGGATTACTGATGAACCACTGAACAACTACCTCCTAAATTATGTGCTTAGTCAGGTTTCACTGAAAGCAAAATGGCAAAATAAGCTCAGAAGCTTGCAGCAGCTATCCCATAGCTTTAGTAAAATAAGAATTCATAAACTGAATCAAATTAATTAAAAAAATTTTTAAAATCTATCCTAGAAGCAAGAACCAGCTTTTTTTTTTCTTTCCCCTCAAGAAAAAAATCCATGTTCTAAAATATTTTTTATTATGCTCAAAATCATTTTACAAAAAAACCCCAAACCACATACACCAATGCCTTTGATTTCTCTTAGAAGAATACTTTTTAATCTCTGAAAAATTATTTTTATCTCCATGAAAAATGGAAAAGAAAAAAATCACAAAAAGAACCTACCTCAGAGTGAGTCGCAAAATATTTTTTTCTTTTGGGGAGAGAGTAATTTGGGAGTAATGCCATCCTTACTGCTTTCCCCAGAATTGCTATTATATTTATTTATTTATTGTGCAACTAAAGAAAACCCGCCATGGGTATGTTGGATCACCCTCTGTGATGTGGCAGTAGGCATAAAATCAGTAGCTTTCTGTAACTCCCCTGCTTAACATTCAACAAAGAGGGAGAGGATCTAAATGTAAAACCTGGCTCCGAAACACCATTGTCAACTTCCTGCCCTCCGACAAATGATCCAAAGCTACTCCACATCAGGATGGAAATGTGTTAGGCACTAAAAATCACTGCTTGCATGACATCATTCCATAACAGATTACACTGTAATGTTAGGAATGTAATCATTAGCATTTAAACATGCATAAAATTTAATTAACCTACTTACCAGTTTGCTTAGAACTTTTGAAGGGCTACCTAGAGTCCTCTCTAAGCATTTTATTGCGGAGTTTTGGAAAGCTCACAAAAGAGAGAAGTTCACTGGGATTTTTCTCCCTAAAGCTGATGAGCCATGACAGATGAGCAGATGACCCAAGTTAATTATTATTGAATTCGTTATTACTGCTTTGTTGTCACCCAGCTCAGCCAGGGTAAAATGATGACAGTAGGTATCTCATTAAAACAGCTGTTTCAATTATGTAGCAGCAAATATTTAAAAAGCGGGCCTTCCAAGTTTAAAGCTGTTAGCAAAGTTTGTTTGTGCTGGTTGTGCCAAGATTCTTTGACCGAAAATGGAGGGGAGAAATATAGTGTTCGTCTTAATTGGTTGGGGTAGGAGGAGAGGGATGCTAAGCAGCAGAACATAAAAGGTTGAATATGAGCTCCAAACAAATTTCCAGAGTTTGTGGGTGAATTTGTTTCTTCTCATCTTTGGTTAAATTCAGTTTTGTTTACTGTACATCAATTACATTTAGACAGTATGACAAAAGAGGAGTGTTTGTATTGATTTCCTTCCAGCTGGAGAAAATGATATGACTTCAAGGTTTGTTTGGGGTATTTTTTTGTTGTTGTTTTTTAAAAGCTGTTTATTCTTTACTAGTTGACATTCATATTTATTCATTTTAAGCAGTAGGACGTTATTCCCTCCTTCATAGACATAAGCAAGTCCTATCTCAGATGCTGTTTCATAGTCTCTCAATGGATATTTCGATCTCTAATAGGAACAAAAAGTTGATTTGATTGCACTCTTTCCCTAATATGGTTTGCATGGTCATGTTCAGCCCCTTAGAATCTGTGCATTTCTCTACAATGAGTGCATTGATACCCTTGTGTACTTAGGTTTTACACCCTTCTGCTTTCATTTTAGTTGTCTTTCTACAGGACAAGTATAAAAAACTAAAATACTTTACAATTACTTGACTTGAACCTGTCTCAGAAGAACATCCTACAATTATCAGATAATTTCTGGCTGTGTTCTGTAATAATATAATTCCTCTGACAATTATATTGCCAGCAATAACCTCAAAGTCATCATTATTGAGGTAAATGGTTCAATGTCCACTGAGAATGCATCTGTGCTTGGGATAAGGTGTGGCTCTGTATTTTTTGGGCTTCGAAATTCTGCTGCTAACTGTTGCATGCTGATTCCCATGGGAACAAGTTCCCGTTCTCATAACACTGTCTTTGTTATTTTGTAAATACTATGGGAGTTTCGCTCTTCTCACAAAAATTTCCCAAAACAATCTGTCACCTGCTGTTTACGAAAGGGAAAGAGTGAGTCCTTCTCGGGCCAATCACAGCCCTTTTTGAGGACCATATTATAAAAAGGGCACAAAGGGAAATAAGCAAGCCTTCTGATCATCACTGAACTGTCTGTGTGTCCTTCATCACCTTTTCTGACTGCAAGAATAAGGTATCTATCCAAGGTGGTGAATGTCTACTTAAACAGTATCTGTAGCTGCAGCAATTAGTAGCATTTTCTCAGTGGCCTGTTCAACCCCAAGTCACCTAATTAGAGAGGGCTGGGTGCTGCAGCCTTTTGGATTTGAGAAAGGAAAACATTATGTATCATTATGCTTCCTCCTGACTACAGTTACCAAAGTCAGGATTTCCTCAACCTGCCTTATTTCCCAATGTGAATTCTATCTGGGTAAAAAAAGAGAATTTTTGGCCACTTGATTATTTATGGACATCAAACACCCTAGTTTTAGCAGTTATTGAGTCATTGGCAACAAGTTCTAGACCAGTGATCATTGTGATTATGCAGATTATCTCAACAGCTTGAGCATGGTATGTCTAGCACATCCAGAAGTCATGCCTAGGGTCAGGAGATCCATTCATGGTATATTCTGTATATCCAGACAGTGTCAGAGTTTTAAAAAATGGGCCACATATAATTAGTCCATTTAAAATGTTGCATGTAGAAATATGGGAGCCCAATGATGGTTTCTCTGATGTTAGATCAGAAGGGGCTTTATGAATTTTCCTACTCATAGAAACACATAAGGAACATCTTTTAAACTTACTACATGTAGATTTTACTGTCAGCCCAAAGGAATTCAGAGAATGGTGTCTCCTGTTAAAAGGGAAGTCATGTACTTAATCAGAAGCTATAAAGGGCTGTATATAATACTCTTAATCCTGAAAGCACAACAGCCACTGCTGTTTCTCTCAAAAATATTATTATTAAAAATAAGTATTTTTCAGAGACAACACAGAAGCATATTTATCATTACCACTATTTTTCTTTATTTTTAAAGTAAAAAATGCCTGTATAAATTCATTTTGGCATGTGTTTGACTGCTAATTGTTTCCATTTCAGAGAATCTAATCTAATTGCTGCTAAGTGGCTCTTCTTTCCCACTAGTCCTGTTTTGTCTTCTTATGATGAAAAAAGCATTCTCGACCAAGATTTTTTTTTAACCATATATACATTTTGTCACTGCAGTGAAGAGCTCCTAGCAGGTGTCCAAGCATCTAAGTTAATTATAGCTAGAGGATAAAGCTCTGTGTTCATAAAAGTTATAGATGAAACTTGGAAGTGAAGGGGAAGGGTTGTCTTACAGGTATCATTATGCTGAAGCAGCTTTTGAGATAAAAAAGAACATCTGAAGACTTCATTAGGAATTATAAATTTCCAAGTCTCATCATTCCAATTACAGCCTTTGGGCACAAGTAAATACTCCAAAATGAAGCTCAGCCACTTTCCTCCGTTTTCTACATAGACTTTCTTCCCTATGCTTTACTGTGGTTTTCAGCAGTAATCACAATTATTCATCTCTCACATGGTAGAAAATATTCTGTGCATTTGTACTAAATTCAGGGACATGGGGCATCCCTTACTATATAATAAGAAATAATCTGGCCCCATCTAATGCAAAATTTTTGTCTTTGGAATCCCTTTCAGCTGAATAGTACATGCAAGGCAGAAAGGCAGAAAAATTGCTTCACTGCAAAGAAGCCCTACAAATGAAGTCAGACCATCCAGGAGATGAGAAATATCATCGTATTCCTGGTGACTTGCTGGTAACGTGCCTACCTTTCTGCTGGTTATGTGCTAAGCAGAGAGGGAGCAATCCCAGGTAGGAGCCTGGAGGCAGACTCATGCTGAAGAGAAAAGGGCTGTGTAGTGGGAAGAGTGACACCCTGTGCCCTTTGCCAAAGTGTTGGATGGACAGACTGCTACTACTTCCACTGCTGTAAAACAACTGTTCCTGAGGAAAGGGGGTCAAAGCCCCAAAGCAGTCAAGGAGATTTGTACACGGATTGAAAATGAGAAGTTGGACTGCTTCTTGGAGTAGGAGATGTAGCCAGCTTTCCAATTCTTTTGGTTTGTTGGTTTGGGGTGTTGTTCTCCTCCTGGGCCAGTTCTCAAGACATACAGACAGGAGAATCTCTGTAGAAGAATGGCAAAATTCAAAAGAGAGACAAGCGTCTTAGAAAGAAGTCACATCTCTTAATTGCATTCTGAAACCTGTGATTTCTCCCAGGAATCAACTCAATAGTTTTGTTCGATCTGAATTTTGAGTTCATTTGCTCCCACACTAAAAAAAATGAAGTTTCAAAGTAGAATCTCAGGGAATAATACAGTAAAATGAGATTTAGAAACATTCATTAAGAGATTTGAAGGTAATCGGATTAATTTTTGTTTGAGTTTTGGGAGCTTTTTGTTTTTCTTGTAGATTTTTACTTTCTTCTTTGCTGTCCCCAGTTTCCCAGTTATCAGTTAGGGCTCTTATGGTTAAATAAGCATTATTATTTATTTATTTATTAGGGGATTATTATTTCTTATCTAAAATAGATAGAAAACTTAAAACAATATTAGTTTTCAAGTTAAGAGTTACTTTGTATACTTTCATTCAGCCATGTATGTACATTGGTCTATAACTACTCTTGTGTATTACTTGATACCATGTTTTCAGCACCTTTCTCCAGTAATATTTTCCATAATATTTTGGGTTGCTTTTTTTTTTATTTAGAAAGCATTAAAGTATGCAAGAGTGATAACCTTACTATATTATCTAATGTCTCTTTTTTTTTTTTTTTTCCAATGGCTGTCTTTTATTGAGAAATAAATAAGTAAATATTCAAGATTTTGAAGAATAAACTTTTCATATTATGTTGGGTATTTTTCCTGACATAACATGTCAACTTCACTGATGAGTTGACTATTTTCCAGTCATTTTGTTCTGTAACAATAGTGACCAGTGACAGATATTTTCAGAAATGCCTATGGTACTGAGAATTGTAAACCCTACTTTTCCAAAGCAATTTATGAAGCACTCAGGATGTCAGAAGTGCTGTCTTTAGGAGGCGTGTTTCTGTTTAGCTTGAGTAAAAGTCCAAAGGACGCCCGCTCATCAAAATAAGTAATTTTCATTTTAAAACCAGGTTAGATATAATTTTTGAGATAGTTACAATTTTATTAATATCGTTTGAGTGAGTCTGAGTTTAATAGTCTTACGTGCAAGAAAAGGATGGAAAAAACTACCTGAATTTATGTTTTCTTCTTTGATCACTGCACATTTATTTAATGCTATTTTGTCAGAGGTTTCAGTGGCAAATCAGTAATAGTGTAGAATGGCTAACCTGTTTTATGGGGGGATGCAATGGAATGCAATATTTAAAAATCAAACTGTTGCTGGTAGCATTCTATTGCTGCCTCTCTAGAGGAATAGAGTTTACACATAAACAGTCGTTTCAATCACATTAGTAAAATATATAAAAGTTTGTTTACATTTTACCAGTTAAAGCATTCTGCCTGTTAAGTAGGTTTTTATACCATATTTGCTGATTAAAGACAGCCCTCTTAGCTATGATCTAATCTGGGTTATGTTGATAAATTTTCACCAAGAAATTTTCACCTTTCACTCCCCAGCCGCAGGCCTTCATATTTGCAGCTTATGAAACCTAAAATCTCAGATCAGTGAAGTGATGCCCACCATTGTGTGTCCTGTAAGGCCTTTCGTTTATTTAATTTCCAAACTTGCTTAGAATGACTTCAATAATAAATTCAGAGCTTTTACAGTCCTGTCTGATGTTGGAAAGGTAGTCCCTGTGTAACCATGTTTTCTCTTTTGAAAGCTTTGGGAAGAATTGATCGATTTAGGATCTGGAATAAGACTCTGTTCCAATGTCCTATGACATAATCCAGGTTTAGACCCATATCTAAACTTAAGCTATATTGTGAGCAGCTCTGCAGCTTTCCAATATTAACAGCACATTATACACTAGAAGCAGAATCTGTGCAAATGCATCCCCCCTCCCATTTGTATTGATACACAACTTCCACATAAATATGAAATATCCTCAGTGCCAGGAACTTACAGAGGGAAGACATTCAATATCTTAGAAAGTGTATCCCATCACCATAATAAAAAAACCTCTCCAGGAGATTACTACGTGCCAAGCATGGAGAAATTGTCAATTATTTCTGTAGTTTTTACCTCAGATTTTTTTCCCTGACATATTGCCTCAATCTTGATTTCTTGTTCATATTTTGATCATGTTACTAATTATTCTTTGTGACAGCAGTCAGATCCTATGGAGTCACACTCCTTTATAAGGGCTGAGTGCACCTACCTTTGTCTCAGTATAATGTACTGCAGCACCAGCATTCAACATCCCAACCTCCTCCTTCCTTTTCTTTTTTCCTCTGCTCTCCCCCTCTCCTTGCTCCCCAGGTAGTCCTTTCTCCCAAGGAAGCAACCATAGCAGAAGTCTCTCCTGATTCATTACCATTTCATAGCAAGAACGGCACTTTGTAAAACCATAGGCAAGCACAAATGTTGAGTAAAGGACATAATACATGCAGATTTGCCATGAGTTTTGTAATTACCTTTGCATTCTTCAAGGAATCCCAGAAGCATAAGGAAGGAAGAAAGTAGAGTTGTTTTGGCCCCAGATGACTTTAAAACTATGGTGCATTGCATTGAGGGATCCTATTAATTATTAAGCTATCAGTCACTTACCAACAACATACATTCCAAATTAAATTTAAGCAAAAAGAAAAAAAAAAGATCATTTGGGACTGAATTAGCAGGCTTCAGAGAGAAATAAATAATAATCAAACATCTGTGTTCTAAATAATACGTGCTTTATCAGACAAACAACTGTTACCATCTCATTGTATAAAATGGCTTGGGGAAAACACCATAGCTCAAAAGCAAAGTCTAAGTTAGAAAAGAGAAAAAAAAGTTCATTAACAAGTCAGGAAGTGATTGAAAGTTGCCATGTTGCTGTATTGCCTTTTTCCTCTGTTGTCTCTGCTGGCAGTAAAACTGTATTTATTTTAGCACTTGATTCAGTGGACAAATGGCAACTCCAAAGCTAAGGAAAAAATGCTATGGGCATACATTCAGAAAGTACAGCAGCTGAAACTTTCAAATATTCTGAGCATCAGAATATGATCCTATCTTCCTTACGTGCTGACTTTTCAAGCACCTCATCTCCAGTGAAGGTTATAGGGTTTATTTTTGCCAGGGACAAGATAAAGGATACCAAATTAACACATAGAAAAGAGGGAGAACTTACTATTACCTCCATGCTGCCAAGACATGCTGCTAAGGTGTGCTGCTGACCAGACATTAACACATTGCTGATATGCACACGGGGGAAAAATGACCCAAATAAAACAGTAATAGATAACAATGCTATACACTAATTAGCCTAGTGCAATATTTCATAACATACAGGCTATTTTTGTCCTTCCTCCTCTCCTTACATCCATCTTTCAGCCTCTTGGAAGCCACTGGGATAGCATGAGTTTGCAGGATAATAAACCAAATAAACTCATCATTGGGACTATCAGAGGAAGACTTTCTCTGTGTCTCCTAACATCACATTCCCTTTTTCCACACCAAATCACGCTCTCTACTGTATCACTATGACTGAGGAACAGTGGTGGATAGCTACAAATGGTCCATCTGACAAGATCACACACAAAAATCTAATGATAGTACAGAGAAAGCCTTGAATATTTCATATTATTGTTAGGAGGTTTTTTCCCTCTTTTCTTGAACTCCAGCACTTGATAGCTGCTATGCCTGCATGTCTGCAGGTTAAGATTCTGCTACCTTTTGAGCAGGCGGCTGCCTGTTTGTCTACTCTTTAGGTAACTGTGTTAAAATATCCCATTCCAGCTGCAACACTTGTTTTACAAGAGCCCTGGTTTTGTCTGACACAATATGGAACAACATTTGTCATTCGTTATCAGGGGTGATATATTTGTTAGCCTGCAGAGAAACATCTGCTGTGCTTTAATCTCTAGTGTGCAGGCCAATATTCATAGGATACAGCTGCATAAAATCACAGTATTAGATGGAGCTGTCCAGTCTGACATGAAGGCTAGCTGGCAGGCAGACAGAAACAGATTTTATTATCTGTCTTTTACTTATTTATTTGTGTCAAATATTTCTGAGAATCCATACATTAAAGCCCTTTTTATGCAGTGTTGTTTTGCGGTGACAAGTCATTGACAGCCAAATGAAAAATTTATGTTACATATTTAATATGGACATCTGAATGATTATCAAATCTATAGAAGCCAAGCCTGCCCAATCACCCCTAAATAATGGATGAGAAGTGGATGTGACTCAATTTGTTCAGTATAAAACCTAGACGACCTCTGTCTCTCATTTCATCACTGCAGCACTGTCATTATTTGCTTCTATTCATCTCACTTGGCATCACTCAATAAAATCTGCACATGATAAAGAGAATAACCTTGGTCAATAGTAAGAATGCATGAGGAGGAAAAATGATCATTTCCTCTCCTCCACAATGGTGCCACAATGTACACCACCATGGTTATATGAACTTCACATGGATGCTGGTATCTAGTCATAAGAAAGAGGAGACAAAAACTAATGAGATGTTTGGATGTAGGGAGGAGGAGGGATGGGCTGCACTAATGTCCTTTAATTTAGTTTGTGGATTTATGGTGAGGAAATTTTTAGGAGAAAAAAAACACTGGAAATATGGCTTTATTTAAAATAATTTCAGAAACATTTTTGCAAGGGGAAAATTGTGAAAGTATTTTACAAAAGTTGCAACAAATTCTTCTGCTATCTAGCACAGGTTTGATGGCCCCAGAAAATACATTTTTTATTGAGACTACCAAAGAAGTACTTGTAAGAACAGCCTACGTTAAAACAACTCATCATAGCAAAAATCTGGCGAAGAGGAATGAGTAAAAAATCATTTGTGCAGGTTAGATTTCAAAAGCAAATCCTGCTCTTTGAAAATAGTTCAGTAGGCTGCCTGTGATCATGAAAGTCTCATATCTATCATTATATATTCACTTCCCTTTTCAAAGGTGCCATAATTGGGATAACATGTCAAAAAATGAATGCAGGAATGATAAAGGTTAACTTCATATGCATCAAGATGATAAAACAGATACTCATTTCTGGTCATAGAAATGTCCAAAATGAGTAACCAGATTTCATGGAAGCAGGAGAGATGACTTATGTCATGCTCAGTAGAGCACACTGTAATTTTATATCTCATTATTCATACAAACACCTTACAAAAGACTTACCAAAATGGACAAAACTATAGAAGGTTGCAGTGAAAAATGATAGGAACAGAAGGTTAGGAGGGGCATAAAGGATAGGAAATTGTAAGCAAAAAGCAGGCAGGACTGGGCTGCAGTGTGCTGATTGAAGATTGGGTTACTGCTGCATTTAAAAAAGGAACTGAGTCAGTGAGTCTGAGACTGACAGTTGCAGACTGTTAATGCAGAAGCAGCAGCAAAGTACCAGCCTGCAAGTTTGAAAGGAATGAGTAAGAATCATAAGGAAACTAGGTAGTAAAAGAAAAAAGAGAATCATGGGTACACAAGAGGAGACGGGATCATAACAAATCAAAATGTAGGTATAGCATTGAATTCAAAGACTGATGAGGAACACAGAAGCAGCACTGTATAATATACGAATGAGAAATTACTGAACTGGCTTTGCATACCCAAACTATGTAGACATTTTTCATGGGCTTGTCACCTTTTCTTCTCAAGTAGTTCAGCAGAGTAAATTGCAAGTCAGTGTCACAAGTGAGGGAAGCTGTCATATGGCAGGCTTCTAGAGCAAAGCAACTTGGTTTCCAAGGAGGAGTTTATGGTGGACTTTGAAACAATTTTAGATGAACAGAAGAAGCTCCCAGTTGAGGATAATATCTGAAATGCAGCTTTCTTGACAAAGAAAAGGGTCTTTGCTTCAGCAAGGATTAGTTGAAGAGGATGAAGTGAAAGGCAGGAGTCAGAGTGCGGCAGAAGAAAAGGAAACAGGGACATAGGAGCACTAGGATCAGAGAGAAGATGCTGATATCTGTTATCAATGAGAAATCCAGTATAAATTACAAAATTACTTGGTAGATATAGGGAAAGAAGCAGAGAGAAAGAGAAATCCCCACTTCAGCAAAAGTCTAAAGAAAAAAACCCAAAACAACCTAAAATTAGCATGCTGTTCACCTAAATTCAACTACCATGAAGTAGAAGATGCCCCATTGTTCAAGATTATTCTTTTGTGAAAACTTTGTGGAAGAATGAGGAAGTGGAAGGTCAGAGGAGACCAGGTCTGGCAAGACCATTTAGAGCTGTAAAGCTAGTAAGTACCAAAAAGGGGATACGTAATGAAAGAGTATCTGGTGGGAGTATTCAGAGATAGTACCTGTCAGAGGAAATAATCATATTCAGATGCGAAAATGATGTTGAATACTTAGTCATGTGGGTATCTAGAGAAGGAAGTTATTTGGGGTTCTTGAAATGCAGTAGATGATGACATAGATGAAAGGGTACCTGAAGCACTAGGCAGAGATTACTAAGCAAATTGCAGGTTAAGTATTTAGTATCTGCAGGGTGTCTGTGGGGGTGAGGATACTGGAGAATTATTTTTATTAGACAGTGACAGAAAGAAGATGGATCACAGAAGGAGATAAGGTTGTAGAAGGGATGAGGATCTTCCTATTTCTTACAAATGATAAGAAATTACTCATAATATTTTCAGACTAGCCTGAATATAGATAAAATTGCTTCCAAAATGATTTAATGGGTAGTTTAGTGGAAGTAGAAATTGTAAATAAAGATGAAAATAGAAAAAACATTCAACTGACAACAAAAGAACTTCAAAAATCTTCACTTGTTTTGAATGTAGCAGGAATATTTGTACAAATATATTAAAGTTCCCGAGCTGCTACATCAGATTTCTTTCTATTTCTCCATAAGGACAATGTCATTCCATCATTGAAATGAAAATTAATGGCAAAATTAAAAAGTTACCACTATCCTGCTTCTCACCTCTATACACATAGTTGTTACTGATGTCTCTAGGTTGAAATAACGGGGGGGGGGGGGGGGGGGGGGGAGGGGGGAAGCACATATATATCATGTTAAGTTTTCCAGGACTGTGTTCAGTGACAGCTTTAGTTTTTTTTGTTGTCAGTACTGTAGGAACCGACTTGACATGGCACGTCTGCATGTTCAGGAGTTATCTGGGAAAAATCACAAGCAAAGGCAGCACCAGTTAGGAATGGTGAATTACTTGAACTCATTTGTAAAAGTCATGAGCAGTTTGATCGTTTCCCCAGCCTTTTGAAGCCATGTGATTTGTGCTGTAAAGCTAATGCTGGCAATAAAGAACCCATGTCTATCTGTTAATCAAGTTGAAGATGGCAGCTGTTCCACATCAAGAGGATTTTAAGACAAAAGAAGAATAAAATACAAGACAGAGAGAAAAAGGAAAATTCTATTCTTTGTCAGAGTCTAAAATTAATCATGATGATTTAAACAATTCCAATGAAGACCTTTGAATAGGTTGAAGAGATAGTGGGGAATATTGTGTTTCATTGATGAAACATTGATACAATCAAGTCCAGGTCTCATTGAATGCCTTGAAATCCTTTCAAATTCTTTTACTTTTCGAAGTCTCTAGCGTGCTGTAGAAAGTTATTGTTTCATCCTTTGTTGCCACAGACTTCGAAATGGCATTAGTTATCTGGCTTTTGTTTTTAGAGTTATACAGAATAAAAGATATTGGATATTATGTTTCTGTCATTCTGTCATTTAAAGGAAGCTTTTTTTTTTTAATTCTAGCAGGAGGTTTCTCTGATTTGTTCCAAATGTTTCTTTGTTTATATCATGTGGTGACGTCATAATAAGACCCACTAGGAGAAAGGACATTTCTATTTTTTAGCTTAGATGAAGTGGGAAAGAGTTCTGAAGGGTAGGATTTCAGTGGAGGAAATCCTTGTCTCTTTGCAGTCAGTCAGGTTTTTCTATTGTCTTCAGCTGAGCCTAAACTTACCCCACTATGCATGTGGAAGACCTGTGCTGTGTTGTTTTGGATTTGAGCAACTCCAACAAGCTTTTATTATGTTGGTCTTATGACACAAATGAAACACCACCAGCCAGGGAATTCTGGTTCAAATGCCCACTATTAAAAGACTGTATAATATTAATACATTAATTAATATTATTTCATTTTAGAAAAAAAATAAAGAAATTAAGCCTTACTGGTAAATATTTAATATACTCATTGTACCTTTTGCTTTCTTAGCCAAAAGCAGCTCTTTATGGAGTGTCTGTTAATTTTATAGGTAAATAATGAATTATAGAACCATATAATAAAAATGTCTCTCTGCCTAACACATCTAGCCAGTGTCTTGCAATCAATTTATTTTGATACTCACCCCACACTTCAATAAGCCTCATACAGGCAAAACAATCCATCCCACAATATTTTATCTTTTTGCTTCCACAAGTTGCACACAGCCAAGGATAAGAAAGGGTAGGATTATAACACTTTCTTGTACACAGAAACATTAGCAGTTCTCAGTCTCACAGTATGAAATATATAACTGGAACTTTAAATGGATACCAGTGGGAAGGGCTTGAGCTCACTCATCAATGAGACTCACAACGTGTTTTTAGTCCATGAATGACTCAAGATTACAGAATTTAAGTTCATGGTGGCTTTAGGTTTTTTTAAGAGGGCTTTTATTGTTCTCTCTGAGTTTTGTAGAGTTGGACAAAGGCATCTGGTTTTGCAGATGCAGAGAAGTGAATGAATAGTGCTAATAAAATCTTAAACACTCATCAAGAATTTCCTGAAATATTTCCTAAGTAACATGCTTGACACATATTTGCATTTATTTTGTCATGTACACCAAAAAGATGGTGATGTATCTTTGTAGATATAGCATGTACTTATTAAAATTACCAAAAAGTCACGAAGAATCTCACATATGCAGTCTCTGGAGACAAAAAAAATGAAGCAAAGTTCAATACATGTTCCCAAAATGCAAGGTTTTATCTTACAAGTTGCTAAACAGATTGAATACATGTGGTAGTGCAGAAACCTTAGTTAAACACTTGGCAGTGGTGACTTTTTATTTTATTTGTATCACAATTGTATAGTATGCATTGATAATATACTCATTTATGTGCCTATATATTCATTCAAATCCTCTGTTGTGTCTTTTTTTAACTAAATGAAAGTGGTTTCTTTTTGTTTTCCCTCTTTGTTCCGCTCTTAATAAAACTGGCTACAACTGTTACTGTAGCTGAATACATGGGCAATTATTTTCAAACAGCTGGAAACTTTTTAGGGCTCGTTTTTCTACTCCATGAGGTATTAGTAGGTAGCTCTTCTTTAATGATGGATTGCATGGCCCTGCCTGAAGACTACCTGTATTTTCAATCTCCTTTTGCTTATACTTAACAGTGAAAAGGTCTGTAATTTGAACCACACAACTATCAGGTTCCACACAGGAGCCTCACTATTTGGCAAATTATTTGCCTTTGTTGCGCTCATTTTTGTTTATAAAATACTAATTACCTCTTTTATTGTTTGAAGAGATTAAAAGTTAATAGGAGAAACTAAATAAACAGAATGCCATTTTGCACAAACTATATAAGCTGGTAATTAATTTCTGGCCTCCTCTGAGCTAATTAACTCATATAAAGAAATGAAGTTAATGAACCATAATTCTAGTCATACAAGTGTAGATAAAAGCAGTTTGACTTAATGAATTAATAAGATATTTCCTTTCTTAGAGGTTTTTCAATTGTCTTCCTAGTCTGTAGGCCTTCTTAATGTTTCTTTCTGGCTAAAATATTTAATAAATGTCAGGGCAACCTGGAGATGGGACTTCACAAATTTTACTGTCATGTAGGAGACCACTATTTCAGAGCAAACAGGGAACTCTAGCTCAGCTGAGTGATGATACACAACAGAGATGTTTTATTCTGACTGGAGGTGATGTAGTAACCATCTTAGACTGAAAAGCAATAGTTTCTGAAAATGCAGTCACTTTGCTTTATCTGGACTAAGGCACAAGTAAAAATGAAATAATTAATAAGTACAATTATATCCCTTTGGCTGTGTGAAAGGATCAATTATTAGTTTAGACTGCTGACAACCTCATTTCTATCAGCATTTCATCTGGAATTTGCACTGTTATCTGTGCAGGCTATAATCAAAACTTGAGTTGGATGTATAATTCTTAGTTAACCTTGAGAAAAAGATTGTTTATCTCATGCTCCCTGATTTTCTGGAAATAAGATTTATTTTGCCTGTTTTGCTACAGTGCCAACAAAATGTTAGCTTTTACTGTGCTAAATTGATATCAAATAGACCCCATGCTAAAGAAAATAATATATCCAGTGTGACAGCCCTTGGAAAAACTCTCTGTGGCTTTGCATTACATCCTCCATGCAAGATGTCCCCCTGTAAAACTTTCTGTGATGCCACTAACACTCCCTCAACGGAATTGAGTCTTATGAATTTATGAAACACCAAACCCCCCCAAATTCTGTGGAGTATAGTTTTCTGCAAGGCTGATTTTCCATTTTTTTCATTTCATGGGGATGAAACATGACTGTATAGGTTACTTTATCATTAATATTTTACAAACATTTAAAATTATTTATTGATAAGAAGCCTTGATATCATGTTGCTTCTAACACATTAAGAAAAAGAAGATAAAAAGAGGAAAAAAATTAAATTTTAAAACTGAATTTTCCCTTCATTACTGGAATACAGAACATAATTGGACACCTCTTATGAAATGTGGAACTTCCTCAATCAGTGAAAGGATTCTGTTGATTTCTGATGGAATTGCATTTCTTATTATTTCAGAAGAAGAAAATAAAAGAGGTAAAAAGTCTTTACATGTTTCTGAAGGTCACACTGCTCTATATACATATGTTCTTTGCTTCTTTTCCCTTTTAGATGAAAACTTCTCTTATCCTACTGTTTTAAACATGTCATTTACCTAAGTGTCAGCAGTCTCTGTTTCAGACCTTTGACCTTGGACTGGGACCAGGTGACCAATTTTGTTTTCCTTGGGCCTGAAAGCACAGCTGACACAGCTTTAGAAATGTATTTCATCTTGATTTAGTAACTTTCACTTATCCATCTCCATTAGTTACTTAAATATTAAGACTACCTTCTTTCTGGGTTATTTGTTTCTAATTGTTGAGGTAGACACACATAAACATGCTTGCAGTCATTAAAAGTAAACAGTGTCTGGCTGCTGATAGTCTGAATATAAAATGACCAGGGCCTTTTAGATTCAAAAAATCTCTTACATAACCATGGCAGCATTTGTTATTAATGAAAAAAATGGCTTAATACCAACATGCAATGTAATTAAAAAGCAAGATTCCAATAAAACCAGTCAAAGCAACTTGTCAATATAACACTCATGAAGGAAAACTTAAGCGTTTTCCTAAAGAAAACCTTGGTTTTCTTTTAAAAAAAATTCAGATTTTGCACAAATAAGAATACAGTTTCTTTATTTTTTCAATTCTGAGTCCATTTCTCTGATGCTGCCTGTTAATAGATCCTTAGTATTAGATCCAAATACTTTGTCTATCCAAATCCATGCATAGCAGACTCAGAGAACTGCCAGTATCCCATGATGTTCTACCACAGCCACACATGGAAGGTATCTGCAAAGAAAATGCTGCAAAATCTTCTTGAGTAGGCAATTGCATTCATTCAGAGCATAAATTATAAGGTATTATCACAAAAGCAAATTTTATCCCTCATGGTAAGTAAATTGTATTATTGTAAATTATAGAATTGTAAATTTTTAGACTTTTAAATTATAGAATAAATATTTACTTATTTAAGAAAGGAAGGTAGAATGGTGCCCTTACTGATAACAACAGGTATTTTAGGAAGCAAATAAGATTATTGCTGTCCTTAAGTCCTTTTAATGCTGTGTAAGATACTGATGGTTAAAAACTTACAAGCTCACTGTACTGCCGCAAGACAACCAGTGCTATCCAGAACAGTCTCCATCTACAACCAAATCTTTGCCAAATCAAATTCTTGTGTCTTCAGACCAAGATAAAACCACAAAGTTCAGGAATTGGCAGAGTTCATCTTTGATTAGGTACCTAGCCGAAGTATATGCTGTGTTCTAAAATTTCTGAATAATAAATTATCAAATTATTCTCTTTTGTAGTCTTTGCTGCCACTAGATTCCTGCTATAAAATGTCCCCATCTTCCTGTCTTTAATCTTTTATTGAGATGCATTTTACTGCTAGAAATACGCTACCAGTCATGGTTATGCTAAGAGCTTAAACTACACATTTCAGAAGTCTAGTCCTATGTAAATCACAGATTTAAAACTTCTATATGTATTAAAGCTAATCTTCTCTTCCTTTAGAAAATGACATGTTTTCAACATATGTCAATGGACAGTATGAAAGATCATTCTATTAACAAATAAAAGTAAATCCTGGTGCACTTGATAGGAACTGCCTGAACAAGGTAAAATTAAACTGCAGCTTCCTGTCCATGTTATGAATTAACGTATGGGTGTTCTTCACTAAGATTATATCTTTTTTCCCTTGGTTTTTTTTTGTGGGCTTGATTATTATTAAAGACTAAACCCTATGTTTAAGACTGTGCAAGCTAATACTCTTGAATTAACTTTTAATTTGTATTTTTTCCTAGTCCATAATCAGATAATCTATGAGCAGGACTGTTTAATAACTTTTAATTTTAGGATTTTTTTTCTAATGACCTTTAATATTAACCCTTGTTTGGGTCATAAAAGGAATGTATTTCATGTCCTATGTGTGCTCTATATAGTTTGCTCTACTGCTAGATAGATGACATACAATTATTTGTTATAATATATATAAATAAAAGACCAAGGAGAATACAACATAGAAAAACATTCCTGAAAGGTGATATTTGGTGGCTGAGTTTACAGGAAAGAGTCATATTTCCATGTGGTACTGTTGTAGCTGTGCACCCTGTTCAATAGCCTGCACACTTGACCTGCACTTACAGATTTGATCATTCAATTCCAAGCCACACTACAAGCAGGCCACCTTCAGTGCAGTTTGAAAAGGCTTCAATCTCTTCGGGTTAGATACTTTTGTGTGCAAAGCTTCCCATAATTTTGGCACAGCTTGTGATTACTAGATTACCAAATTCTGGCCATCAGTGAGAAGGGGAGAGCATTTGCATTCTAATGACAATGAAGGGCAAGTTGGGAAATGGTGACAAGCAGATACCTAAAACCCTGGCAGGCTTTTTCTACCATGGTTCATGCAGCACTAGATGTGAGTGTGTTAGCATTCTAAAAATAAAACAATGTTATGATGATTATTGGGAGGACATGGTTTTAGAAATATAAACTGCTCTTAGAATATAGCTTTAGTGACATAAACATATTAATGCTGAGGTATAAATCACAGGGTTCGTCTACATTTTCATTGTCTTCCTCTGAGGATTTACCATGCTATTAATGAGATTCTATAGGAAATTCACCCATATATAAAAATTTATAGTGTGATGTCAAGCCTATAAGGATTAACACTCAGATCATTATATCTGTGCTTTAATCATAGTTGTAATCAATTATAGTTACATAATTTTGACTTTTCTCAGTCCATTTTTAATACACTCTGGCTGCTGTATTAATACTTTTTTGGTTGAGAGGAATCACAAATGGTTTCTTAAATTAGAGAAAGAAAAACATTGAATTCTTAAGCAGATAAAAAAGGCTTAAATACATCATGATTAAACCATATGTCTTGTACGATCATCTCTTAAGTACTATAAGTCCTTACAGATGTACTGACCTCTTAGATTCCACAGCACAAATGAATCCCATTGCAACTGTGATATATTAATATTTGTTAAAGTCCTCCAAATTGAAAAGATTTTCTTTTCCTAGTACATGTGATTGCTTAGTTGAAAATTAAAGTTCTTGTCCAAGTAGAGCTGACAATTTGTTGCCTTCTATTCTGCGTAAATTTCTCCCTTCTTCTGCTAGATAATATTTATTGTTTTTCATTTTTAATAGCATAAGAACAATACTGGCCTATTCATAGTTACTAGAAAATGCTCAAGTCTTTAGTAGTAAATGAAGTTGACAGCACCTAAACATCTTGAAGACTATCTCACTTTCATGTCTAGAAACTCTGACTTAGACAAGAAGCAAGGGTAGAACACAATAGCAGCATTATTTTCATATTTTCCACATTGTTATTCTGTTTCAGTGGTTGTTTAATCAACAAGAAATTAAAATTTTTTTGGAGATGTACTTTGTCCTGAACACTGCTTTAGCTTTGTAATATTTATGAGAATTGTAGATTTGGGAGAATAGGAATAGAAATTGTGTCTCATTTCTACTATTGCAGGCTCTCTGCAACACAGGGACATGTCATGACAGCTAACTTTCAAACAGTAGAAAACAGGCATCTCTGAAACATAAGTAATGTGCATTGATTTTGGAAATTTAAAGGTTGCAATAAAAAAAAACCCAACCAACCCATTCTTCCAATCCACCACAAAACAGACTAATTCAGCCCCTAATCTTTAACTTAGTTGGAATCTAGCTAAAATGAAACAGGTGAGCCTAATGCTTTCAATGCGATGTTAATGCAAACACTAGGCAGTTTATTTTCAGGTCACATATGAACGTGATTTATGAAAAATACCCTCACTGGAGTATGATCACTTAATTTCCTTTTTAAGTCACCCTCTAAACCCTGATATTGAAATAGTAGTGGTATTTTGAACCTTAAAACTTGCATCTTTGCATACTACTTTACACTTCCATTCTGATTTATTTATCTCTTTTGAACTCCTCAGTGATGTTCTTTAAAATCATAATTTTCTTTCTGAAAAGTAGTATTTTTTGTTGGATTGAGAATGAACTTTCCGTACCACTTAGGAGACCTAAGTTTGGCAAGTTATCTGCATAAACATTCTGCCTTGACCATGCATGGATCAAGTGTTGGAAAATTTAATTTCCAACACAAAATGGAAAGTGATCAGAAGATTGTGGATTATATCATGGTCTCCGTGGAGTGTGCAAGATTTGCAAGTCTGTGGCAGATTGTGGGCTAACAGTGTAAATTAATAATTTTGCATTTAGAGGGGTAATTGTGAAGAAAAGGATAAAATTTTGTTTTGGTTTAACAGAAGACCCTTGCAGTGTGATAAACATAAGTGATTTTTCTAAAATGGTAGGTACAACAGAACACATACAAAGGGTAAATTAAATCTTTAAGAAGAAATTGTTCATAAAGTAGCAAAATACATTTAAAAAAATTACCTGATGCCTTTTAGTAGATGGATTATAACCATAAATAAAGATGGATGATCACACAGAAAAGTAAGACATAATTAATAAAAATATATGGTTATTGAATTAATGTCATTAATTTTATGTATTAAGTTATGCAAAATTCTTCATAACTAAGTATTTGAAGCTATTCTGCATTAATCTGTGTCAGATTCAGTAAGAAAGGATAGCTGTGCCAATTATACCAATAAACATCTGTTCTGTTAAAAATAATTGCACAGCTTTTTGTCTGAACTTGTCTGGTCCTGGTCCCCAACTAGTGAATTTCTTAGAAAGGATGTGGGACAGCTTTCCCTGAAAATGTCAACTGTTAACGCAGCAGAAAATCTCTGTCAATATATACTTAAATAGAATTCAATAGAAGCAATATATAAAAAGAAATGTCTGTGTGTCTCTATATATCTCTCAAAACTCACCATCAAAAACTGTTCATGGAGGAATGCCAGTGGATGTACTATATACTCTGGAGGAGCAGAAAATCTGTCAGATGGTTGACAGGAAAATAGACACAGAAGTAAAAATTCACTTTCTGCTTGGTCTCCCAAGCGTGCATGAATCAAAATAATAATGGCAATGAGAAGCAGCTTTACTTCCATACAACAAAGAACAGTCATAGTTGCTGGCCTTGAGTGCTGAGAGCATGCAGGAGGTGTACAGGGAAGTTACAAGGTGTGATTATTCTAATGGAGCATTGTTAGGGAGCCAGTAGCATTCCATGCATCCCCTCATTGGCATAACCAAGTCCAGAGAATTTTGAGCTGAAAAATAATATGCTATGAAATAGGGTCAGATGTATAGTAATGGACAGATCCCAGAAGAGATGTCATTGGTGAGCAGACAGACGGGATCCCATGGCAAGAGCATTGCCTTGTTATTTAGCGTGGAATAATTTCTCTGGATTCTTAATTTGGGTACCAGGAAACAGTCTGAATATAGACGGTAATTCCTGATGCAGTTTAAGACTTTGTGAGAGATGGATAGATTCACTTATATATCTTCTAGCATTCACTATAGCCTTCAGAAGACAAGGGAAAGCCAGGATAAACTACTCATGATTGTAGTTGTGCTGTATACTGTATAATATGTGAAGCTATCTGTGAAAAAGATACAAAACTGCTGTTGAATAATTATTAGGAAAAAATGTCTGTATATACTCTAGATACTACTGATTAATTTACAAGGAGGTCAATGGCAATAAATATGTAAGATGTTTGGTCAGAAAAAGTTATCAAGCATAATTCTGCAAAAGTAGCAAATAAAATTGAAGAAAGACTAAGAAAATTCATGCTTAAAAAAAGACAAAAACAACAGCTGTAGGCCTGCTTTTTACCAAGATCAGCGAATGTGGTTTTTTACACTATTAGGGTTCTTTTAAGGTACAAATTTGTTTTAGTAAGGCTACCAGTAGTTATTTTCCTTTTTCAGTGTATTGATCACAGTCTAGAAAAGCAACAGTTCACTGTTACTGCACGAAGAACACCAACAGTTTAAATATCTACATCTCTTATATTCTCTGAAAAAACCCTGTGAAGTGTGTAAAAGAAATATATTCTATTTTAGTCTACCATGTATGTTTATTGACATATTCATGGGAGCTGAGTAGCAATGGAGTCTCCAGAAGCAGCAATTGAAAACACACTCCTGATGGCACCATTGGGACAATTAATAATTCAGTTTCACATGGAGAAATACGTTAGTGTAACTAAATGAAGACAGGAGAGAACACAATACTTAAAACAAAGTGTTTCTCATTTAAAGCATAAATTCACGTACATAGGTCGAGTTAACTTTTGTCAGTGAATGTGCAGCTTCCAGTACCATTGACTGGTCAAAATAGGTGTGTTATTGACAGAGGCAGAAAATAAGGTGTTCAGTAACGTACACACCTTTTCTTCTACATCTCTGTGTCTCTCTGTCTGTGTAATTTTCAAAGATAGATATCTTCTATATCACTTATGAAAAAGCATTTTGGATTTGGAAAGAAGGATGTACTTGAGATACATTGGTTTGATTTCATATTATTCATAAATGTAATGATCTGTATTCCAGCATAGATATTTACATCAATGTGCTGAATAGCCAAAAGAAGATAAAAACCTGTATACAACATTTTGATGACTTACATGGCATTATGTCATTATAAAAGAAAAATGAAGTTGAGAAGACTTTACCTACAAAGGAGAGACAGTATATTAGCATTTCACGTTAAAAACTCAATAACCAAAAATTTAGGAAGTTACAGTATTTCAGACCTTACAAAACTCTGAACTGAATTTAGCTCCATTTCCTAAACACATGATAAATTATGTTTACAGAATATATTTATTATATTCACACTTAGAGAGGTTACAGCCAAAGTCTATTACCAGAATTATACTTACCCTGTGATGGCAAAAAATAGTAATATGCACAACAATGAAAGAAATAGTTCCTGCAACATTTTTTCCACGTTTCTGCAGTCAAGTGTAGGGCCATAGAAAAAATTCACGTATTCACAGAATGCTCCAGTATGGAACCAAAAAGTAGATAAAGAACTATCAGGAACTAGAGAACTAAAAATCATGCTTTGTCATTACATTTTCATGCCTTAACATTGATTCCAAAGCCTACCATGGAGTATACTCTCTTTTTCTTACAGATTTATATGCTCTTTTCCTATTTAAGTGATCCTATTTCAATATTACTTAGTTTAACCTAATATGCTCTGCCTTGAAGAAGAATCTGGCTTCCTCTTTTAATACTAAGCTAGAAAAGATCATGCACCTGAGCTTCCAGAGCTACCACAGCATTTCAATGAAATATGTTTCATTTTTAACATTTTGAATCATATGTGATTTGGGTTACAAACCAATGTCAAGAAAGAATTTTCCAGAAATCTCTGAGAAATAGATGTTCTAGTTCTACTGTTCCTATTTAAAGGTCAGGAATTATGACTTTTTACAACTTCTAACTCAAATTATACAAAGAAAATAATCAAAGCTATTTAGCATTATGTAACTATTTTTGGCATTAGGAAAATAAGTCACTTAGTATGCACCGCATTATTGTACTATTGTGCTGGCACCAATTTGTTTGTTTACTGATTGAAGCTAATTTAGCCAGTCTATAACAAGTCAGAATTTTTCCAGAGGTTATAGAATACATGCTTTTTGGAGGCTTGCACAACCACTGATAATTAGAACATTAGCCCTTGGGTTGTTTCCTTTCTGTTTTTCCAAAAGGAATAAAAAACCACCTGGATGTATTAAAACACCTGGGTAATTTATATGGAACACACACAACATACACATACACTTTCTTCTCCAAAACAGTAGAGCTTCTGTTTCCATGCTGGCGCAGAAATGATTGATATAACTTACAACTGATGAAATAAAACCACTAGCTGTTAATAATTTCACAGTAAGTTTGTGTTTGTTGTAATACAAAACAAGGGCCTGATTCCTATGTATATTCCTCATTGACATTACACAGAGATAGAAAATGGCACCTAAAATGATTTTTCTATTACTTCTCTAAGAAAGATTGCAGCACTGCATCTAAAACTACTATAAAATATTTTCACAGAAAAAAATCTACTCAGATAAATGAATGGTATTCATAAAAATTCTATTTTAAAAAGCAAAAATTTCTTTTTTCCACCTAGAAAAGACTTCCATTTTTGAAAAATAATTATAAGACTACTTGATGTGAAAAGAACTTTTTTCCCTCTTATTCCTGAAGTAAATTTATCTAGCAACCAAAAATATCCTAATTTTCATGCATACATTTTTGGGGAAGGAATTGCTTGATAACTAACTGTAATTTAAAATTATTGATTTGTGGGAAACCAAAAAAAAAATGCTGTTTATTTGGAAACCACTTTCTAAAAAATAATTTATGATTAGTTTGCAAGTTAAGACAAGTCAAGGTAAAAATATTCCTCCAAGTAAATGAATAGGAAAGTTTTTAAGACACAAAAGGTGTGACATTTTCTTTCATTTGGTTTAAAAGCTGTAGTCTGTTCACAAGGCCCACAGTGTTAACACATATAAAAGGAGTGGGAATTTTATTGGACATCCAGTACAACTTTCTTTTTTTTTTTTTTTTTTTTTCTTTTTTAAAGACATCTTCTATATCTATTGAGAGAACAGCAATTCTTGGAAAACTTCGAATGTTCCAAAATCTCAAAAAAACCGAAAAAAACCTCAGGGAGAGAAGAAGACAGAATTACTTGCTTCCTTCTTTTATGAGACTTATGGCACGGATGCTAAAGGTGTTTTGCCTTATCGCACACCCTAGAAAAAGAAAAAATATTAAAATTACAAAAACCATACATAGAGATTTCAGAGTATGTATTATTCCTGGGTGATTTATACCTAATAATTAAGTAAAGCAACAATTTCTTCATTCTCCTCTTGTATTGGATCATGATGATATATCCATGTTGTGAGCACATGTGGGTACAAAGGGATCTTGAAAACTTGGTTTATGCAGCTGAGCTGTTTTGTGTTTATGTAAAGAGAAAAAATCTTACTGCCTTTACTCATGCAAAATCACAGTTTTGCTGCAGGATTCGAGTACATAAACAACATAACACCCCTAGAAACAATTAAGAAAATTCTTCCATCCAACTATACACATTGGGAAAAAAAAAAAGTTAACCAGCCAAGACTAAAACATAAACATTTTTATTCTAAAAATGGAAAATATTTGTCTGCCCTGAGCCATGCAGCATTCTCCATACCCAAGGCCTGACCAACGCACAGAAGCTACCTGCTGCGAGCCCTCAGCCACCCAGCCCACAAACCCCAGCACAGGGAACACAAAACTGATGCTGTAGGACACTGGCCATAGCTTTTCGTGGGTTTGTGGTTCCTTTTCAAAACACTGTAAAAACACCATTATGAAGTTCCTTTGTCCTTTGCCAAGCCTGGGCTGTGTTGAGGCCTCTTGCTGACAACATTCCATCACCATGCACCCTCCTCAAGGACTTCTATGGCACCAATCAACCATTACCTCCACCAGCCTGTGGAGAAGGGCCCAGCCCTGGATGCCCCTTAGCTACCCTGAGAGCTCATATTCTTCCACCTGCTGCTTCTAGGTTATGGAGTCAAAAGCTGAAGTGGACTCATGTGAGGAGGAAGTTTAGGATTCTGGGTGAGAGCAGGAAGAGGAGGCTGGAGGCATGACAAGCGTGGCCTGCCTGGAAGTGGAGGGCTGCAGGCAGCCCAGGCTCCTCAACATCATGCCTAACACAGCCACAACTCCGTATCAAAGCAAATAACAAGAACTGCAATGTAAAACTGCCTGACTTTTATTTCTGCCTTTCCAAGCTATTGGCTCTTTCACTAATAATCGGGATTTATTACTGGGCCCCTCTACTGCCTCTCTAAGGTCAAAAGGTAAACCACAGCCATCACTGATGTCACCATCAAGGTAGCTGGTAGCAAATGGACCCTGACAAGTGTACTTTTAAAAGAATATTGTGGCAAGAGCACTCTGAGCATGAAAGTCAAGCTGATAAAGAAAATAAAGTCCAAAATACTAAAAAGATGTCAGCTTTTAACCCATTAATCCAAGTGATGGAGTCCAGTTGTCAGTCTTCTATCTGAGCAGCAGTCAGAAAGAAGAATGAGCTACTGTGCCCAGTGAAATGTAATCAGGTCAATCTCTCTACAAGGAAATTCTTAGCACATCACATTTTACTGTATTCCTTGTGCAGACTCCTCAAAGGTACCAAGAAGTAAGAATGGAAAGAGGATGAAGTCCTTGCCAAAGTATTTGCTGTTTCTTCTTGACATAACGATGTTTCATGCAGAGCCATCACTCTGGTTTTGTTTCTCAGCTTTTCATTTCCACTCACCAAGACCTGGCTCTGAGGCATTTATTTCTGTAGCTAAAGCAACATTTTTCAAGTTCAAGGGATAACCTCTGTCCCTTGCAACTGCAGCCCTCCTGATTTCTGACACTGCTGTAATAAGGATCACAGTTTTCCTTCTGCATTGCTCTGTGTTTTTATTTAGGGTGATGTAAAGGGACTGCAGCTAAGGTTAAACTCTCCAGATAATTTTGTTGGTGCGTTTTATCAGTTTCCGGGCAGGAAACTCCTTTTCAACTGCATTTCCAGCTGTGAATAGAAAGTGAAAAGGGCAGAAAGACTGATGTGAGATAGAGCAGCCCTTTTTCCAGTGGAGATGGAGGATTTACCTCACAGTTTGAGAACAAATTAGAAACTGACAATGTGTCAACAAAGAATTACTTGCTTTGTCTCAGCTAATGTTTCACAGAGGTTATCTATATCCATGCAGCAACACCACAAACAAGCAGCAGGTTGCTGACAACTGATATAAATAGCTACAATTCCTCTACTCTCAGGGTCATACATTACTAGCATCATTTTCTTCTTTCCATATCAAGCAGTTGCTGGAGATAGTGATTTGTAGCATATATAAACAAATGAATTTTCAGTCAACAGAGACATAAAGCAGATTTTCTTCTGATTCCAGGTCCCGCACCATCAGCAAGTGCTCATGGTCTGCAAACACTCCAGCAATTCATTTTACCTTCTGAGGGCAGGATGGGGAATGAAAATGGAAGACATGGGTAAGCAGAAGCTTGTCTAGATTAACCTTTCAGATCTTTTCAGATGCTTTTCCACCTTGCATATAAGGACTTATGTTCCTTTCCAGGCAACAAGCAACAAGTACAGAGACATTAACTCTGCATATGATTAGTGGTGAGTCGTTCTCATTAACATCTCTTTACTGTTTAGGTGATGATGACCATAATGTCATAAAATCATGGAATGACAGAATGGTTTGGGTTGAAAGGGACTCTAAATATCACTGCCATGGGCAGGGACAGTTCCCACTAGACCAGGTTGCTCAGGGCCCCTTCCAGCCTGGCCCTGAATACTGCCAGGGATGCAGCATCCACAATATCTCTGGACAACTTGTGCCAGTGCCTCACCCCCCTCACAGTTAAGAATTTCTTCCTAATGTCTAATCTAAATTGAGCTTCCTTCAGCTTAAAGCCATTATCCCTTGTCCTACTTGTAAAAAGTGCCTCTTCAGCCTTTTTGTAAGCCCCCTTCAGGCACAGGAATTCTGTCATAAGGTCTCCCCAGAGCCTTCTCTTCTCCAGACTGAACAGCCCCAGCTCTCTCAACCTGTCTTCACTCTCTCTAGCATGGATGCCACATGCTTTTCTTCAATGTTTATACACCCTTGAGCTTTTGCTGGTAATGCCTCTGCTAAAAATCCAGAACTGATTGGTTACATCCAGATTCACCTTCAGACAAAATTCTCCTTACGCACTCTCTTACATCCCAATCCTAACACCCACAGACAAGTATATTCCAATACCAGACTGCCAGTTTTGGTACCAGTTAGCCAGAGACACACATCACCTTAGGGCAGCTGGCAGTATTTGGGAAAGAAAGTGACTAGAAATCCTCAGCAGTCCACTGGAATTGCTGTGTCACTCTGAAATGGTTTATGACTGTAAGGCTCAAATCACAATATCCTTTTGCATCTGAGATGGATTGTGCAGAAGTGGACATGATAAATGTGTTAAATATGGATCTCCCCAGAGCCTTCTCTTCTCCAGACTGAACAGCCCCAGCTCTCTTTATCTAAATATGGGTCAGCTGCTGGAGAGTGAAATGGTATAATCTTGGGGGGTTTACAAAGCAAACGCTTATGTGTTTGTACTGCTACAGTGCATAAATATATCCCATACAAGACATACATATATCACTGAGGATGAAATTGACCCATGAAAAATAAGAGTTTTGAGTCTGGAGTCTAATTCAATCATCAAAGTGTAAAAGATTAAAAGTCCTGCTTTCAGTACCAATTTCAGCATAGCCTTACCTTCAAAGTTGTCTGGATTATTTTCCAGTGCATTTGATTCTCTAGAATAAAAGGTGTCTGCAAAGAAGGCTTAAGAGGAAATAAACTGAATGAAAAGTTAGTCACAGTGGTCAGATTGTCAGTCATGGAGGTTATGTATGTGCAAGGAATGGGTATGGCAGGAGCAGAGGGCAAATTTACACCCTGATACCTCACCAATCTACCTGTACTCAGAGTAGTAAGTGCCTCTAGAGATAATGGGGTATTTCAGTCTCTGTTTGTTTGTGCCTTGGCCCCTGCTGAGGTTAAAACTGTGCCAGCTGCTGATAACTCTAATGGTGTTTTTCTGATATGGAAACCTATTCACCAGAGATCATAATTGGGAGTATCAGTGTTTAGTACAAGTCCTTTGCAGTTATCAGATATTAATGGCCTTTAGTCTGTATTGATCTCACAGGCCAGACCAAAGCCAGAAATTCAGAGAGAGAGAGAGAGAGAAAAGGATGAGAATTACTTTGTTTTAATAATAAAGAAAGAAGAGATATGACATGTTTGAAAATAAATCCTTTAAGGTTTACACCTTAACCTCTTTTAGGTCATTAAGGGAAAGACAATAATTTTTTTTTAAATAGAGGAGAAAGATAAAACCACACAAAAAATACTATGCAATAAATGAACACGTGTGCCTTGAGAGGAAGACAATTTATACTTAGAAGCATCATTGTACTTCTCACAATTACATTTGTTCACCTGCTTCTTAAGTGCACGCTTGTGGCTTGTTAACAAAATGGAATTGTTTGCTATACAGAGGCTCCTAGGTGCAAAGTTAGAGCTAGCCTTGTATTTTTGCCATCCTGTTGTACTGTGTGGCAGGTTTTTAAGTTTTTCTTCCAGTTTTAATGCCTCTTCTTTATGTTCTTTGTAATTACTAAGTCTATTTTGTCCTTCAAATCAACATGGCAAAAATGTCAATTCAGATAATGAGGCACAGGTGTACCTTGTAGGCACTCCATAAAGAATTCTTTCCTGGGAATCAGCCCAAAGTTAGTGCATTTCTGTAATTGTGCTACATTAGGCAAATTACTATATTAAATAGCCCACATACTCACATTTCCATCTGAGTGGGGTGACACTAGGTTGTACATTTGGGTTGTAATAAATAAAAGGCAAGAGGAAACTATTAGTTTAAGTAGACTTGCCAAACAAAACTTTTCTGCCTTTTTCACTCTTGTGTTTAATCATCACTCCTCATTTCTACATTTTACTTCAAAGAAGAAAAAAAAAGGTCATAGATGTTCCCACTATTGTAATTTAGGCTGTTTCTTTATTCTTTTGTCCTTCCTTCTCCTCATCCCTTCTTTTTATAGCAAGAATGTGTGAGACACTCTACTCCAGCTCTAGACAGTCATTTTTCAAATAACCCCTGTGTGTATCAGATCCTTGATCTGTAATTTTTTGGATCAAATGTTTTGACTGCTCCTCTGTGTGTTTGTAACTTCATCTAAAATGTTGTGAGACACTGGCACCATTTTGGTCAAATCCTCAGAAGACATTATTGAACATTTATTTCCTAAAATAACTGGTAATTGTTTTAATTTCTCTGTAATTTTTTTCTCCCTTTAAACTCAATTTGTTTCTCTCATTGAATAAATGTTTCTGTTCATCATTTGTTAATTTTTTACTGCCCTGTGTTAATTTCTTTCTAGTTATTTAGAGGGGGTTTTCTTTCCTTTTAGCAGTAGGTTGATACAATTTAAGTTCTATGAGAAACTTCTCTTTCTTTATTTCATCAAAAAAGCATCTTTGTGGACTTAAGCCTACCTGTCAAATGGCAAAAAAGTTGTCATTCAAACTGGAGATTACTGTCCAGAAGGTTAGTTTAAAAAAAAATAAGTGTACTATGTATCAAAGCTCTTCAAGATCAACAACCAACGTCTTCTCACAGATCATTTCTTAAAAGGTTAATAATTTTCAGTGTCTGTCATAGAAAATTGAGCACTCAGTTGACTTTCTTTACATGGATACTGCAAGTGTCATTTGTAGAGATATTTTATTAAAACTTTAGGTCCAGAAGTATCATTTGTAGAGACTGTTTATTTATGTCTTCAGAATTTTTTGCTCTGAAATTATACAAGTAGGAGGACCTTGGGGACCGTAATTGTAAAGTCATGAAATATTATACATAAAAGGTGAAATGCAAATATATATAGAAATTGATAAGATAATTTTATCCCCTACATCTTTCAGTTCAATCAGAATGTGTTAGATCTACTTATTTTTTGCATGAAATCACTGACTCCATACTCTTTCACAAAAGCCCTCTTCCCACCACTTTCTCCCACTTCTCTGAATCTGGTTAGCTAGCTTCTGAAAGCAACACCTTTGAGGAAAGCATATAACTGCTGATTAAGTACTTATTTCCTTTTAATGTGTCAATAAAAAGGTAATTACATTTAATTTGTTTTTAGAGTTATAATTGTCTTGGAGGAAAAAAATTGCCTGCTGGAACCAAATCCCAGAGTTAAAGAAAAAGAAAGACAATAACCTTGCTATATTCTTCAAGACAGAAGATATTACTATTAAAAAAAATAAATTGACAGATTCTTTGAAATACTTGTTCTGAGAGCAAAATGACCATAACTTCTTTTAAAACATGTTGTTACAATAAATGATCACAAACTAAAAAACTATATCCATGTCAGGGTAATTATATCAAAAGGAATGACAAGAATACATTTGAAAACCTTTTGTTATTGCTGCTAAATTTAAAGTAATTTTAAAATTTGGGGTTTTGTACTACTGTCCTCTTTCTTCTCTCAACTTTTCCTGCACTTTTGAAATGAAAATACAGAGGAAAACATCAACCACAACATGAATAAGTCTGACACCTTTCTGAGAACAGCTTCTGCTGGTTGTATTTTTGGTTACTAGACTCCTTACAGCTGCTGATGACATCATATATCAGTAGTAAAATTTGCCTTCATTGGTGTCAAATGCAAAACTTTGTTAATTGAGGCTGGGATACACTGGGTGATTTGTGTGTGCTTATCTTTTTATCAATATGATATATTTTTGTATAATAGCTCTTAGCACCTGTATAACTTCATTAACTTCAAATGAGCCATGTCTTATTGATGTCAGTGCAAGTGCAGATAAAACCATATTCTAAAAACACTGTTCCAGTGTCAAACAAATTCACTGGCAGTGTTTCTCTTTATTTCGTTGATAGCCTTTTCTTACAATAGCTCTTAATTTTTTACTGGCATCTTAATACCAATACGTTATCAGTCCTTGTGGTGCCACAAACTGTTTTGTGTATGTTTTTATCAAACTTGCTGTACTGTAGTCTACTCCATGTATAATGAAGTGATTTCTCAAACAGTTGGGCCTGCTACAGAGATGACCTCTTGTGATACCATTCATTGTGGTATGCTAGCACTTTCTGCTCACACTAAAAAGATTTGTGATTTTTGCATCTTGGAAGTACATTGCCTGTAGGCTCTTTTGTGCATTTTAATTCAATGTCCAGTGACAGACACTAAAGGCTGATTGGTTCCTCACAAACAAGAATTGTCTCTGCAATCATTTGGTCTGAATAATTCAGGCTCTAGAAGATCCTCCAATTACTACTTTTTACACTATTACTGAGTCATTTTTATGGATCAAGTTTTGAAGACATCTGTCATTTTAACACAGACTAGTCTTCTATGAAAGGCATATTTTTATCAATAGTAGTATATAAAACTGAGTGGCATTAATTAATTACATTCAAATATTAGTTTCATCAAGAAATCTGCAGAACTTAACATCTGCGTTTTAATTTCAGTACAAAATCTGCAAAACTTCCTCCAAAAGAAGTATTTCTGAAGTCAAGTGATTTAAAGCATGGAACACATGGCATTTCACAAGGACAATAAAGAACTATAAATTAAGGGTGAAATATGCCTTCTGAATATTTCATGGTTTTATGTGTCTGTCTGTCCACTCGGCATTGGTGATGTGTAACTTACTCATTGGCAGATGAGTAAGTGAGCTTGCAAGTAGCAGTTTTTGACAGTTACATGCTATGAATGGAGTCAATCAAGTGGGGAGTGAAAAATTCATTTTCTGACAGGGGTGTCAGCAGAATCATCAGGTGCTGATGACAACAAATCCATAGCTGGAGAAAAAACTGATGGTATAAAACCAGAGACTCTAATACTGATCCCTCCTTTTCAGCTGTCCAGAACATAATTTCACAGCAATTATTGCCCCAGCTGGTTTTATTAACTGCAGACCTTAGATGTTTATCTAGTTACAGGGCAAGATGCATAAGAAATTAAACCAAAGTGAAGAAAAATGCTGTGTCATGAAAAAAAAAATTTCTCCTGATGTAAACTTTGAGGAGATGTAAAATTTGAGGAGAATGAGATGAGCAGAGCATGAGTGCTATAAGTTTTCAAAGAATTTGCAGAGTGTTATTGACGTCGTCTGAGGCTAACTCAACAGGATCTATAGGTGAGTAAATCTTCCTGTTTTGATAGGTATGGGATTTCTGATTTACATGGTTGCTATGCTTTAGTTTATTAAACCAAGCCATAAAAGCAAGGCTAAGTTTCCAACAAAGGGATAAAGGGATGAAGAAGATGTTTTAAAGCAATAACTTTTTGTTGTTTGTTGTTCACATGTTAAGTGCACTCTGTGGACTAGAGTGACGAGGGTCCCATTTCCAACACAGCATGGAGTGGGTGATCTCATCAACTGTAAAATGAAGCCATAAGAGCACAGCATGAAAATGTATTAGCAACAGTTAGATAAGAGAGACCTCAGCAAGGCGTACACACTTCCAATTGGTGAAATAATGCTTTTACAAATTGTTTTTGGTACATTAAGTACTTTTCACAGCCAAAATTAAAAAAAAAAAAAAAAAGTAGACAAAGTAAATAAATAGACAGAGCCACAGAATTGCACATACCAGAGACAGAACTGGGGCTGTTTTTCCAAAACTTTTATCGCAAAAGTAATTTCATGCAGATTTATTTTATTGAAATTGTTTCCCAAGTTGACAGATCTTGTGTACAATGATAAATGACAAAGTGCTTTGCAGCTGTCAGCTTGTGCTCAGGGAAATTGCAGAAAAACTCCCTAATAATAATAATAAATATGCGTTTCTCCAAACAGAAGGTATTTTAAACTGGTAAGCACAGTGGTGTAGTAAAGTAGTATTAAACAGCAGTGAGGTGAAGCTGAGAAAAGATTTATATATTTGTACTAATCTAACAGCTCTTTACTGGCTATGACATGCTGATGAGGAAACAAGGGTTATGAAAAATGATCTGACACTATGCTGTTAAATATATGAATTTCAAAGTGCCGAATAGTCTGTGGCTTGCCAGTATTGAATGCATGAGTTATTTCAATGATTGTTACAGAAAAACTAGGACTGTGATAACAAACTGTAAATGCAATAGTACCATAAGGAAGCCAGTTAAGTAAAGTGACACAGATGACCATAGTTTTTGGAAAGTCATAGAATTTCAGATAGAACATTAAAGGTGTTGATTCAATTCAAAATATCTTTTAAAAACATCTCTCTCTGTTAGGAAAAATGGTCACATAAAATTGCTAGAGGACGCCAGATCCCAAAATAGATTGAACATTTGTAGTTAAGAGGACTTCTAGACTGTAGCATAAACTGGGGGTATCTGAGTTAAGGCAGTACTGTCCATGTATTTTCAAGTGGGCCTCAAAAATTTGGATCTCAATTCAGTGCTTCATTGAATAAACACAGAGCATGTTTTACTAAAACACAACACTGTTGTCTCACGTGTTGAGGAGGTGCTGAGAGTCTCTTCTGCTGAATGTCATTTATTCCATATAGAAACAAACTTTCGATAGTTTTCATTTTCTTTTCTACTGATAGTTTTGAATACCTGAAAATGCTATGGAGTTTTGTTGTTCTTTGATTTCTGTAGGAAGTAAGAATATTTCTTGGCATTAGTTTATTTATATTTTTTGAGAATGATATTAAACTTGGACATTCATCAAGTTTGGCATAGTGGGAAATAAATTTTACATCCTTTTCAATTATGACTAGATCTTTCAAAGAGTAGGGGCAGAAAATCTCAGAAAACAATGAATTAGATTTTGCAGTTGCTTTAATTCTCCAGTGTTCTACTGCAAACTGGAATTTCCTTCTATTTCCTCAAGTTAGAAAAATAATAAATTCAGTAATATTTCTGATGATTATTTCTTGTTAATAAAAAAGTGGGAAAAAGTCCATCTTCAACACAAGCTGTTGACTAAAATGGTTTATACCAATGACAGACGCATGTTTTCTCCCAATCATTTATGCTTTGGGGTTTTAAGGATGCTCTGAGAATCTCTTGATTTGTGTTTTGTCTCATGTCCTGGCAAAGAAAAGATATTGTCTTTGTGAGGCAAAATGGCCATTATCTGTTTAGCCATATTTGCTTCAGCCATATATTGGGGAGTTATGCTTTGGGGAAATAAAAACAAAGAAGAAAGAGTGGAAATGAATAAAATATAACCAGAAATGAAATGTGTTTGTTATTGTAGATATTCCAATTATTCCAGACAGGAGTCATGACTGGTATTTTTATCACTAGAGAGTTAAAATAAATGGCTAAATTAAACTTCTAGATTCAGTAATCTTTGCTAACAATGTGTGAAACCACATGCTAATGGATGAATCTGCATCCATCAAAATTATGCATGAAAGTTTTACAAAAATTTTCTTTTGCTTATTTCTTTGACTGATATCTTTAAATAAGCATGGAAAGGCCATATACCTTCATATTTTCGGGCCTGCATAAACTTTAATGAGCTGTTTGTTTCTATGGTTTTGGTTTTTTCATTAGCCTTGTGCATCTCCTGATATCCTAATGCAATGGAATATTGTAATGGGATACAAAGACAAACAAACAGAGAAAAATCCTGTGTGTTGCTAATTTAATCTGCTGTAGAAACTAATAACTCATTAAAAGGTTTACACTAGTTATGTGTCCTATTTACAGATTTGAGGGGCACTTGAAATCTTATTTGCATGCACTCAGACCTCTCTAGATTAATAAATGCTACTGATTTTTGGATGAATGACAAACAAGAAATAAGAGGTAATAAATCATAAATAAAATAAAAGGTATATTAGTATTTTTATAATAGGATGAGACTGCATCCACTAAAAACAATGGGATTTTTTCTCTTGAAATTATTAGAACCAGGATTACACTGCCAGACAAAACAAGGGAATTTTTAACCATTTTGAAAATGATCACATGGGTTTCATTTTGGCTAGTTGTCCTTCACTTTTGAGTGCTCACAGTTCAATCATCACTACAAATGAGGCCTTGATGCTTCATGTAATGGGCATGTCTTTGATTACATCACTCTCTAGACCCAGATAAGCTGAACTAACTATGGTCTAAAGTAGGTGAGTCACCTTCTTAAAGAAATAGACATATTCTTTTACAGCTGGACATAAAAGGCCTGTATCCATTTCACTAAAATATCAACCTACTATAATTCTGACATAAAAATCTCATTAAAAAAGCCCTCAGGAGAAGAGAGATGTGAAATTCCTTCCACATTCCTGTTCTCTGCTTAAAATCATTTAAAAAAAATTTTAAAATTTAGTTCTTTCTCCATCAGAGTCAATATAGCAGCAAATTATTACAAGACAGGATTTTCTTGATTTGTACATTTCAGAAGATTGTGAAGAGAAAACACAAATGCCCATCCTCTTTTGCTGGATTGCTCAAGTAGTTTGATCTGGTTTTCGTGATTGCTGGCTCCCAGCATCAAGCACAAGAGCAAATTAATAAAATACTAAGAAAATCTCAGTTTTAAAATTCCAAGGATAAAGGCAATCCTGAAATGTACAAAATAAAGTTTTGGGGTTTTTTTAACAAATCTTCACACAATCCTGATTTAATTGAGAAGTCTGTGATTTTTAGTTAAACTAATGGAAGAGGATAAACTTATTTTCATTCCCGCAAAATCTAAGCTGTTTTATTTAGATCTTGTTGATGTAGATTCCTCTGTAAACTCACATGAGATCTGTCTTTCAGTCAAAATGAGATGTTTCTCTACTCTCCTTCATTTACTGTGTAGTTAACCATTTTCTTTCCTGAGCTTTCCTTTCTGCAGTGAGGGAAGGTTGCAATGTTTACCTTCTCATTTTATTTGAATCATTGTTTTCCAATAAAACCACTTTCTAAAGCAAGGGCCATAGTGTAACAAAAAGCAGCTCCATAATCCTGAATTGTGAGTTAGAAAACTGTAACTAAGTGTTTGGTTTTGGACTAGAGTTTTCAGTCAAATTCTGCTGTTTTAAAGAATGCCCAAATCTATTTTATAGATAAATATACTTGAAATTATAACACCAAGGAGAAAACCTATGTATATTCTCAAGCATAAGATATAATTGGGGGGGAGAATTGAAATTTTTCAATTTTCTTTTAATTTTTAATTTCAAAAGTTATTTCCATTATAGACCAACAGGAATTTTCCCTAAAACCTTCACCATGAAAACAATGTTTGAAACAGATGTAAAAGACAATATCCATCTACTCTTTCAGAAGGTTAAATTCTACTACTTTGGAGTACACAGACCTTATTGACCTGACTACAGAATAAAGCCTACATTTGTATCAACCAGACCATTTCATGCAGAGACTGTGACTAAGGAATTCAAAGAGAAGTCAGTTCTAAAATTAACAAACCACTATGAGATAAACAAACAGATTGGGGTATTTTATTCTGATCTCCCATTTTCCTCTGTCTTCTTATCCCTTCTGTTCATAGCCCTGGAACAAGAGGGGAATAAGGAGTGTTAGTGGTTCCTTGTGAATACAGTGCTCCCACTTTTAATTCTAAAGGAACACCCCCCTTGAGACGAAGTCCTTCACTTTTTGCTACATCATGGCCAAGTCTCTAGTGACTGGATCAGTGACAGTCCCACAAGCAGGGTCTACTGCAAGACTGTGTGATGCTGAAATAGCAGCATTTGACAAATTTAAAACATGCTGTTTGTGCAGTTGCTAAAAACTGCACCATTAGCTGGTTTTTCAGATTGCATGAGTGCAGATCATTAAGTGTTATTACAGTATTAATTATTAGAAATGTCCTGTACTAGCCAAATTAAATTGGGATAGTCAACGACCTGCAAGTTCCCAATACCACGGATAATTTAACAAGATCTCTGCCACACTGTGCAAGTTATCACATGTCAGTCACTTTATTTCACACCAGATATCAATTTAGGATTTTAAAAAATTTAGAGAACCACTTATATTCAGTATAATGATAATGTGGTCTAAGCAAATAACCAAAAAGACACTTGTGTAAGGATTACATCCTCTGGATTGTTAAGAGTTAAAAATATATAAATAGTTTTGTGTCCTCATACAGCATGCATATTTAGTTTTAATTGATGTTTTGCACTGTTGTGTACATCCTGACTGCTGTCAAGGTTTTATGTGATTTCTGAGGCTATTGATCTATACCGAACAAATGGAGAGTTTGAAATCAAAAAATAAAAAAAGTGAAAACTGTTTTAGCTGTTATTGACTGCATCTCCATGAGAACAATTACTAGATACTTTCCATTGTCCAGAGTGGAATGTTTTTCAAAAATTTTTCTACAGCACTTGCAAAACCTCCAGCCAGGCAGCCCTTGGTCCCTTGTTGACCTCCCTACATCCATCTAGCTGAAAACAGTGTATTACTGCCTCTGTGCTGTAGTTATGCCTGACAAATACTGCTTGGCAGTCACAGATTCCAATCAAGCTGGGTTTGGTTAGTGGGACTTTCCTTTCATTGAATATAAATGTTTGTGTACAGTGACTGTCCAAGTACTGACACATTCAGCGTTGTGTTCAAGTTTTCAATTAAAGCTTGTCTTTTGCTATTTGAAGGTGTTCTTGTTTGGAAGTGAAACTCCAAAACAAAGGAAGTAAAGCAGATATATGAAAAGAAATGAACAACTGTCATCAGCTCAATGTTTCCTAAATATGGCAGTAGGCCGATACAGTTCTGTTTGCTATTTCAGGTAATGTCAAGTCAAAGAGCTAACAGAGAGGAATATGTGGAATAAAAAAAATAGTAAAATTTAAAAAAAAAAAGAAGTAAAAAAAATCTGTTATTTATTCCCTATCTACTGCTTTCTCATTATTAAGAGATACCTATAGCTGTGCATATGCACAACCAGCTGTCTCCATAGGGTGCTTTGCCTTCCTTGGTGGAGCTATATCTCATCAGGAGTGAAACTGGACTTTAAGACTCATTCTGCCGGTGTTAACAGTTCACTTATATATCTCTTGCAGCACATGGCTTCTTTTACTGTGCCAGAACCTGTAGTGTCACACCCTGCCATTTTAACATTGCTGTAAACTGTGGTCCAGGAGGCCTTTCATTTTAAAAGATTTCCAAGCAAAACTATGTTTTTAAACTTTCTATGTTATTTTCTAAAAGAGGCATTGGTTTCTCTAAAATGAAAGAGAAAAAGGTATTGCTCTTTCTCTCTGTTTGGTTACTTATTGGTAATGCAAGTTGATTCAGTGGCCTCAGAAAAGACTGGAAGTGAAAAAGTAATAGGGATTGAGTGAAAGCTTTTTTTATGCTGTCCCATCCACTTATTCTATCTCCCTTACCACTGCACTGACAGTTTTAGTGTCTTGAGTTTGCCTTGAAGTTGTAATGTGCTCCGGATGGCTGGCATTGGAGATGGATCTTTAGCTTTGACATACTCTACCAGGGCTATCAGCTGAGCCAGTGAAGTGTTGAACTGCCTGCTGAATGTCATATGGCAGCCACAGATCATGTATTCCTCTTCTTTCCTCACATATCAGACTCCTGGGATGTATAAGCACATTTGCAGTTTTCTAGTGTGTTGAAACATAAGACATTACATAACAAGGTTTTCAGTAGCATGCCTCCTGTATTTGAGCACCTCAGAGATCAGTTATGAACTTCATGGATTCCTCTTCTTTCATCTTCTTTGACAAAAGGTTTTTAATATGATTGCACCTATAAATCTTTCAACTATACTCATAAAACTTTATGACAGGGTAGCTTTTACATATCTGGTCAGATTTGCTTGATGGCAACATAGAGAAAGCAGCTAAACACTTTTATTTAGCTGATAAACTCCCATTAAAGACACAGTGCAACTTAAGGTGACAGATTCAGTCAGGAAGGACATGTTTATTACTTCAGTGATTTTATTATGTTTCTGTTCCTTTGCATTATTTTCATAAGGGATAAATTTCTCCTAAGGATGAGAAATGGAATATAAAACAAAAGAATCCTATACTTATCTATCAACTTCCAGCTATCACTAACATGGAGGGGAAAATAAGTTTGTCTGTGTTGTTATTAAATCTAGTCCTATCAACTGTGCAGACTGATCTTTACCACACTCAGAAAACAAACAATGGGATGATAAGTCAGCATACTGGCCTGTGGGACACCCCACTGCTCTAAGTGGATTTCTGGAGTCAGAGATGTCTACTTCTAAGAAGAGAACAGTTTAGATGTTACACTATTTAGCTATTCCTACAGGGTCCTTAGTCAGAGAATCAGCAAAGTTCACAGAAAGTGTATACTCCCCCAGAAAACAGATTAATAAATTGAGGTTCTATGTAAAATGCAGTTTTATTAGTTACTCTAGAACTTACTTACTTTAAAAGAATGTGGCTGAATATGGCATGGAAAACGGGTTTCATTTTGCCTACCCAGTAAATAATTAGAAAGGTTCCCACAGAGACCTCTCTCTAAATAATCTTACTTTTAAAATTGACTGTTATAAAGGCGTTAATATAATCTGATAAATTTAAGATAAATCCAGTAATTTTCATTCACTTAGCAACTATGAAAGAGTAGAGAAGCAACCCGAAGTGAACAAAGGGTCAAGCAGTAGGAAATTTATGCTAGGAACACCAATTCACACCTGTTAACTACTGTGACTAGGCTGCAGACAACACCAAGCATATAATTTAAATGGACTTTTCACAACTAGGTGTGCCATTAATTCACTTATTGGGGTCATTGAATCTGTTCCCTAGCAATTGTCCCAATTAAGAAGCCGTGCTATTTATCAGGGTGCTTATTAAGTTGATTTGTGAGTGTGTTTGTGCACCTTTACTTTAAACCCTTATATACAATATACAGCTGTTTCTAAAAAAGTGTATTCCCACCAGTAAAAAATAAATAGAGTCACATATGAGTGTGTTAATAAAGCAGGGTAATAACCTCAGCAGAGAAAATGAGAAAAAAAAGAAACAAAGAGCCATTAAGTACAAATAAATCATTGGGCACCAAGAGTATATAATGCAGAATTTTTACAGATGCTTGACTACAAAAGTATTGCAAATTTTTGCTTTTTTTGGCTTTCATTTGCCAAAATTCTGACTGTCTGAGAAGCTTAATTATGGATTTCATCTTCAACAGTGTCAAATGCTGATTAAAACGGAGTTGAAAAGGGGCACAAATGAATGACTGCCTGCTTTGCATGGGGCTATGTTCAATCATTGAGGATGCTTATAAGGGATCAATGAACAGGAACTCATTATATCCTGGCCAAAACTAGCCATAAGCCTAGGAAAGATGCTTATCTGCAGTCCAGCTAGGTCTAAGAGGGTTAAATTATATATTGTTTTTACTGTTGTTTCATTTCACAAAACTGCAAAAGTCCAGGCAACATTTTGTCAGAAAAAAACAATAAAGAATATGAAAAGCCCATCTTCACAGAACATTGGACATTGCAAAACAACCTACAGCTATTATCGGATATATCAAAACTGACAAGTAAAACTTTGGCCGTTGATTGAACAATATTTCACATGGACAGCAAAAGCTCGTCCGCATTCACTTTTAAATGGAGCTGCTTATCCTAGAGAACTATGGGTAGGAAGTTTATGAGCTTAATTGAATTGGTGGTATTTGGATGATTGAAAAAAATTGGTGACATTGCAAAACTTGTTGTTAGATTTCCAAGAGCAAAACACCTCTCTTGTTCAACACTGAGCTCCGGGAATGGCAGTGGATTTCAAGAGATACTAATCCTGTTCATGCTTCTTTTCAGGGCACTCAGTAGAGGTTTACAGATCAATTGTTAATGTATTTGTAATTAATTTTGTCATGGCCAAAAGAAAAAAATTGGACCCCAAATGTTTAATCTTAATGAGCTGACACTTACATTAGTCCTATGTCCTAATAGAGGCTCATTTTTTTCAAGGAAACATTTTGTCTTCTTTTGACGTCCAGCTGGAATCTAGATATCTCCCAACCTTTATTACATCCCCACATCTCTTTCTTACAAGTCTGAAAGTCCTATTTAATTTATCTCTATTTGTATGACAGCATTAATAATAATAATAATAGTTATAATAATAATAATAATAATGAGTTAAACTCCTTTGAAAAGCAATCTTATGTAGTCCACAGAAAAGAAAACAGGAAAGAGAAGCGGAAAGACTCTCGAAAATGGTGTGTAAATTTCTGTTACCTTACAGATATGTTTTAAAAATTAGCTTAAGCATGAGCTTTCTGCTTACATTTATGGAGTATGCTGTGAAAAAAAACTTGGCACATTCTGTTGCATACATTCAGTCTTACATGTCTGCCTCAAAGTGCATCAAATGCCTTGCCTTGGGAGGCAGCTCCTCTGAACAGAGACAGGGGTGGGAGGAGCGTGTCACTGCAGGCATTACAGAACTCTGGAATGACACCCAGGTTCACTGAGTCTACTTCACTGACAACCACCACAAGTTCTGGTTTTTCTGCAAGGGATTGTATTGAAATTTTATAACTGCCATTATTGGCTGGGGAAAAAAAAAGGGCAGGGGGGGTGGATCTTCCTAAGGCATTTAAGCATAACATTAATCAGTTATTTTGCAGTTGGGAGCAATTGGCCATTCCATTCCATTGTAAGGATACTATAAAATTCCATTTTTATCATGCAAATACTCACAGATAAAAAAAGAAAACAATTACTCTGAATTTCTTCTATCACATCCCAGAGTTTAGCAGCATTTCCACTATGAATATGGGAAGTAGCTGGAAAGTCTTTGACAGCAAAGAATGGAGGAACCATCATGGCATGCTAACCATGTAATGGAAAAGGAGTTAACACTACAAAAACCAGTTTGCATTTTGGATACCATTTCATTTTCTTAGGCTACATAAGCCTAAATTAAGTACTATTGCTAGATTCTTGAGATCAAATTGACGAAAGCAAAAGGAGTCAGAGTTCTGCATTTTTATCTATAGAGAAAGATTCCTTCAGCAGATTTTATTTTGTTGTCTAACTGAATAAACAAAATAAAATACAAAAAAAGGAAATAAAATATTTGGGTTACTTTTGGTGTCTCCTTCACTTGAACCAGTATATATTCTGTTTCCATGGGGCTTACTTATAAGCATTTCATAGTTTAAAATTAATTTTAAAATCTTATAAATAGACACTGATTTATTACTGCCTCTTTGTATGGATTCAGGGATGTGGAAGAGCAGAGAGGAGAAATATGGAAGGGACATAGTAGAAGAAAGCACAGTAAGTCAGCAGTAGACTTGAGAGGTATATCAGCCAGACTTAGGGAATGCCTGTATGCATCCTGGCTAATGTGAGGGGAATTCTAGTGAGACAGGAACAGAAAGCCACGAGTGCTGGCTTGGAAACCTCAGTGAAAGGGGTGGGAATGCAGATTAAATATATTGGTGGTCAGTACTGGGTATGTGAGTAAGGGAATACTTCCTTCTCTCAAGCTCCTTCTAGGCATGTTCAGTGACAGACTGATGCACCTTTTTTCCTGGGTAGCGCAAGATTAACTATTAGGGGCTCTATCACAAGGTCTTGCTGGGATGTAAATACACTCTGAATGTGGGAAGACATGACAAATTTTAGGAAACCTTTCAAAAAATTGTGAATTTCACCAACATAATAATGAAGGAT